>BQNB010018306.1:0-68507 GCA_026074375.1 Tanacetum coccineum
TGTATTGAAGAGTAGATTCCGCATACTCTTTAATATACACACAAAGTTTTTACCATAGTTATTTTGGATTTATCCAAAGTAACATACACTTTACAAGCTAAAGAATCGATCATAGTTTAGGATCCATATTTTTTCGCTATCTTTATTATTTTATGTAGTGCATTTAAGTGATCCTTGTGACCTGAGTAGGTATTGATTTAATGTTGAGTGTAGTCAAGGATCTAAATGATCTCAAACACTTTGGCACGCATGATTATCTGCAAGTTGACCAATACCTATAGTCGTTCGTCATAGATCAATTAGACGATCCGTTAACATTAATACTCGGTTTAGTATGCATGCTAATTAGGAGACCACCTATTTAGGATTAAGGGGCTGTTTATTTTTTGCTTAATGGGCCTTTAGCTAACAGTTTCTTTCTTAAATAGAATTTTGTCTTGTTTACTTTTTGCTTATTTCAAAGTGAATCCTTAATGTGGATGGGTGTAAAAACTTATCTCCTTTGCATACAAGATCATTCAAATACTTAAAAAGTCATCAGAAACTCATCTCCTTCCCTTATTCTATTTCTCTTTCTTTTCAATCATATCAATGTTCAAGACTTATCATTGGTCCTTCAACATCTCTCAACCACCAGTAAATTGTTCCTACCGCTGGTGCTCACCCCAACGACGCCAGTTGCTTTCTCCTTTACTTATCTACTTCTTCCCATCAATGTTTACTTCATATGAATATCAATACCCTCAAGGTTTTATTATTTACTTCACTTTCATTCATTTAAGTAAAAGCTTCAATTGTCTTTAATGGTGGAGTTATGGGTATGAAGAAGATGAATACCAATTACTTTTTTATTCTTTTTTATTCTTTTTTTAAGTGTTTAGGTTAGTAGTTAAAAATCCAAGATCGGATCTGTAACTTTTAGATCTATGTAATGTGGTATGTTGATTAGATCTTTTTCATGAGTTTGTTTATAAGAAAACTTTATTGTTTTTTTTCATGGGTTTGTTTATAAAAATACAAGACGGAGGATCTTGGAACCACTCAAGAAAACTAATATTTGATGATGAAAATATACCAGTTAGAAATTTTTTTAAATGGTGATGTACTTTATTAATATTTGTTATTAAGAAACAAAAAGAAACACAGTTTGTGTATTTAGGACAGACACCATTATGTAAAAGACACCTTGTTCCAACCAGGAAAAAAAAGAAACAGCCCCTAAGTCAAATCTATGCTAAACCTATGTTAGTTCTAAACCTAATTCTAACAGGTAAAAAGGGGGTTTCATCCTGAGAGACTGGCACAGGTTGGTCGGTAACTACAATCAATTCAAGGCACTTTAACCCACGCGAGCTAATTAACAAAAGATAAAAGAGCGGTCGAGCCTTATATAAGAAAACTGTATTAACCATTATTAATCCGATTAGAACGTTGGTTTGTTTATTTAATGCAATGATTTCTTCTCTCGTGGTGGCAAATCATTCTTAAGACTTAGGCGAGACTTCTTCTTAAGACCTAGACACATAAATTCTGTCACAATCAAAGCATCCGCATAAAGCATCCTTATTTGCTGATTATATATATCTTAGGGATTAAAGCAACGATGATCTTGTTAAAACCTAGCTCATAGAGACTTTACCCACTTACCGCTTAATGGCGATTTATACACTAGTAGTCCACTTATCTAACTATCTAATGGAATCAGAACGTCATTTGTTGAATTATCTAGGTTCACCTTCTAGTCAACACGATCAATAAACCATTAGCAATATCCAATTAACTAGTTAAGCCCGAAGCGTATCCTAGACACAGATTTAGAAGGACAATATTTGTGATCCTATGATTCTAGATGTATCAATCACTATATGGAGAGCTATCCTGGATTATAGATTACTTGGTCCGTATCACTAGATCCAGTTGAATGATAGGTCGCATACGAAAGCACGTAAACAAGTATAAATTGATAAACATAAACAAGCACACAACGATAAATCAAGAAATCGAGATAAACAATACCAAACATTCCAATCTTCATAATAATGGCTAATACCCGAAGGTATTAGCCTTCAAAAGTCATAATAAATACAAGAGAAATTATTATAGCAAGGTGAAACTAACCCGACGTTAACAGAAATAATACCAAAAAAACTGTACGATTACTATAGTATCATGGATTACAAATGTCGCCTATGGACTTGATAACGATTGCTTGACTCTTTTGCTCTTTTTCCCTATTGAAAATCGATAATTTTGTGGTTTAGGTATCGAGAATATGATTTAGCACACTTAAAACTCGTTTTTAAGTTTTGTATTTATAGGGTCTGGAAGTCGGTTCGATACGGCGTATCCAATGCATTAGATACGGTGTATTGGGGATTTCTTGGAGTAGGGACCACGTTTGATATGTTCCAGAATATTCACATACTATATCTTGAATACGGCGTATTGAGTCTTCTGGATACGGCGTATTGAGCTTTATTGCTTTGTGGTCTTTGGTGAGTGCAGGCACGGATACGCCGTATCTTCCTTGATGGATACGGCGTATTGGTCTTTAGAATAGTATTCTCCAAAATATCTTCATTTAAGCTCCAAAACATGCGAGACATTTTTGCTTATTATTCCACCAAGTACTCAATAATTTATTTATTCTTATAATTTTAAAATAAAACGATTTAAGTAATCAATTCTTTGCATTAAACTATACAAAATGGGTTAATAACATGGGATAAATGATGCTATAAAATAGACGTTATTTGATGTCATCAACTATCAACCCACTTGAATACTACTTGTCCTCAAGTAGCTTTGAAGTTATAAAAATGTATCCATATGGATACTTTTACGGTTATAAGCATTTATTTGATACTATTACACGTACCACAACCAAACACCTCACGAAATAGGAAGATAAATAACTCAATCACTAACTAATCAAGATCTGTGGTAACATGTAACTAATTCGCTCACAATTGACATCGGTCGTGACGCGCTATTCTATAATAAGCTAGGCAAGGATTACAAATCTCACCACCTAAAGCCAAGGTAGTAACAAGTTTTATAAAGTAATATGAACGTTTTTTGTATGGAAATGCTTCACAGTTGAACATTCTACAATTCTTTCACCAGATCCCCCCAGTACACTCCATCAGCGGCCAATAAAGCACACATACCATGGCCGTTAAGTACGGGATAGACATGTGTGTTCGAATCACATCCCATCGATTTAAACCAACGGTTACGGATGAAGAGTGACATAGGATAGGAACCTTTTAAACTTTCACCAATAGCAATAAAACCAACATAGGCAGCTGAGTGTGAGACATGGCATACATGGCCCATATACGACAGATCTAGACTATGCACACGATTTGATACCTATCTTATTCGACGTAAAACACTCTAATGGTTAATCATTAGGTGAGAGGGAAGTAAATTGTTGTTAAATAAAAATCAAGAAACAAATAGATTAAGTCTAAAGTAGAAGTTGCTAGACACTTTTTCTAGCCGTTACCATGATAAAGCCATGACTATTTACAACGTCTTGATCATTGATAAAAAACAACAACCTAAGTTGGCGTTCCCGTAACGGTCAACTTCCCAATTATCCCAAACTTTACATATCCTACAGGTATCAGTGGCGATATCTGTCCATCTTTTTACATACTCTAACACGTTGATTTTTGTTCGTATCAACGAATAATCGGGATCCTTAGTTTGTAATTCTTTGGCGTTGCGAAACGATTATCTTCAACTTTCCTTCTTCTCAAAGTCTACATACATCACCGGTGATGACATCAAATTAACGTCACTTTATGATGTCATTTAATCCATCTGTTGTGCTCCACTTTTTTATAATTATTGCATAATTAGTATTAATTGCTTAAAGTTGATCAATGCAGTAGTAATTAAGGAGTTGTATTTATCGATGACAAGCTAAAAGGCAGCAAACTAAATGAGAGCTAAAACGAAAGATATTGACAGGATTGCTGAATTTCTGACAATAACGCGTATCCAAACAAAAGAGATATGGCGTATCAGCGCCTCAAATTCATAAGAAAATGCATTTGACCAATTCCTAATACGGCGTAAAAAATCCCTCCTGTATAATACGCGTTTATCCGTGAAGATAAACTATTCGAAGAGATACAGTAATTAACGTAGTAAACTGGGTATGTTAATCACTGATTTATTATGATCGACTAGCGGCACTCTACAAGGGAATCCAAACCTAATTATGTCATATCGGACCTTGCCAAATATGGCGTTATCGAGTCCTTTTTCAGACACTATAAATAGAAGACTCAAAAACGAGTTTTCAGTGTGCAATATCATATTCTTTATACCATACTCATTAAAGACAAATTTTAGAAGAAAAGATCAGCCACCAAGGTCAAGCATTGATCACGAATCCATAGAAGACATCGTGTAATTTTTACTCTCTTAATCGTTCGATTTTCAATTGTTTGATTACGCTTGTATAATTACAATGGTCGCGGGCTAATACCCTCAGGTATTAGCCATCTTAATGAAATTTTAATGTTTGGTTTGTTTTAAAATCGATTTCTTAATTTATCGTTGATTGTTTAATTATGTTTATCACCTCATACTTGTTTATGTGTTTGAATATGCGACCTATCATTCAACTGGGTCTAGTGATACCTAAAAAGTAATCTAGATATCGGGATAACTCTCCATATCGTGTTTTATATTACAGGACCAATAGGATCACAAATAACGTTATGTCTTTGTCTTTAAATACGTTTATGTTTCAGCAATCATGCTCTTAATTAACTGATAAAGATTTGAATAGTGGATTATCGGTATATAAAACACTATCAAACAATAAGTTGTAAAGTCAGTCGGGCTAGGGTTTTATCAGTTCCACCTACTCCTTGATTCCTTAAGATTGTTTATTATTAAACTAAGGATGCTTTATGGGACGCGGTTATTTGTGACGGATAATTGTGTCTAGGTCTTGGATGATCGACCCGCACTAAGTCTTAGAAATGATATGCCGCTTTGAGATAAGTTAAAATATTGCACTAAAAACAAACAATACCAGCATTGACCGGGATTTTAATATGGCTATACAATTTTCTTTCATTTGGCTTGTTTACTGCTTTTTCTATCTTCTGGTTTTCTTCTTTTGGGTTTATTGTGTTATGAATTGATATTTGTTTCACCAAACCTGTTGCAAGTCTCTCAGGCTGAAACCCCCCCCCACCATATCATTAGACAAGTATATAGCATAAGGTTTAACCAGTAAATAGCGACTAATCTAAAATACTAATAGAACTATAGGGATTAATGTTCCACTCTTAGTGTTCGACACCCTATCTTACCGCGAACTCCATCTTGACTGGGTGCCTATACTGCTAGTTAAAGTGTTGTTTTTTTTGTCGGCTTCTTACTATATTACAAATTTAAAACTTGATAATCAAATAATGACCCCTACCATGATAACACAATCAGGTTTTTGGCCCGCATTGCGGGGAGAAGAGTTTAGAGTGAAATAATTTAACCTTATTC
Source organism: Tanacetum coccineum (assembly GCA_026074375.1). Classification (NCBI taxonomy): domain Eukaryota; kingdom Viridiplantae; phylum Streptophyta; class Magnoliopsida; order Asterales; family Asteraceae; genus Tanacetum; species Tanacetum coccineum. The sequence continues at coordinate 5,530 of BQNB010018306.1, forward strand.
TTATTAGTATTTCTAACCATTAAGTAATTTTCGTTTAGTGTAAAAAAGCTTATGATTTAAATTATGTTTGTTATTTGTTCGCATTGTGTGTTTAAGTGTTTTGTTTGATAAATTCCCGCATTAATTGTTTTTAAATAGTATTCTGTTCTGACTGATCCACCTGTGACGACGTATCCACCAGTTGGCTACGAATCGTATCAAAACTTCTGCTATAGGACAACGTATTGAGTTTACAGTCTTAAACAGGCATATCTTGTTTCCACATTAATACGGCGTATTCTGTAAAATCTATACGGCCGTACTAACTATCAACAAACCTATACGGCGTAATTTCATTAATTGGTTACGGGCCGTATATGTCTATTGATATAATTGCAATGCCGTTCTTCTATATCCTACTAACAATTTCCTCCATTTTTGAGAAAGTGGTGATCGCTTGTCGCAACTCAGGATGGTACCAAGCTATGATGACGCAAGGAAGGGGAATAGAGAGCATAATAACTCACGGATGATCAACAACTTTCCCGAAACTAAAAAAGCAGTGATGAAATTCTTCGAAAATTATTGCTGGCCAACCGCCTTCATGGCATGTGATGGATGGGGACATTACCGATACATTGTACAAAGGTGCTCGAAAATAACCTGGAATGGATTAGAATGCTATTGGAAAAGGAATATGAACTTCATTAAGGTCTTCTCAAAATCACTCAGGGAGATGCCAAGACATGGTTGGGAACAATGACAATAAATAAAAACAACTGATTACCTAGAGTGAACAGATCGATAACATGTTTTTCATAAATATTACCATTTGTCCCAGAACTTGCATAGCAAAATCCCTGATGTCCTGTGAATACGGTAAAGATACTTTGAATTTTTATATGGCTGGCATCAAAGTTATGACAACTATTGGGAGATGCAAAAAATACAAAAATTAGGCTATAGGATGTTATGTGAGATGAACGTACTAATCAAGGAAGCGAATGGTTACCTCGCACGAATAAAAGAACCTTGAAAAGAATTGTTAGGATTTACATTTATTAAAACCCTATTAGACGCACAGGAAGCAAAAGACATTTACGAAAGTCCTTTAAATAAGGAATATTCCAGATACAATCCTCACGTCTTGCCCGATATGACAAAACACAGAACGAACTGTGCAGAACTGAAGTAATCTCCTAGTCGTACGACAATATAGATTAAGGCAATGTGAGAATTCGTTACAGTAGGTCCAAGCAAAGTTAGTACCGTAGAAAGAACTCCTGGAAGCATGTCTTGCATCTACCACGAACTCTTCAATAAAAAAGATCGTGGATGGACGGTAACACGTACCATATAAACAAATGAAGGAAGAGAGATAAGAAAAAGGTCGAACTTAAAGACCAGCTGAAACAAAAGTGCTTCCGGGGGAGACAAACGCTGTCATTTTTATTCGTTTTTAGCATTTTAATTGTTGTTTGCACGAGTCTTTCTTCCCATACACTCTTACGGCGTATCGAACCCCTCTGGAGTATGGTATATAGACGTGTCTGGACACGTTATCAGTTTTTTTTTAATAAACTTAATATTTAATTTCACGTAATTTCATTTATTTTTTAACAAGAACAATACGGCGTTCCTCAAGGGTTTTGGGATACAGACGTATTGATCCTTGTACAGTTGTGTGTTTATTGTTTTCTTGTACCATTATAGCGTGATTAGATCTTGCGATTGTCTTCTATCTTTTATGCAGGACCTTGTTGAACTTGATTTGGTATATTCATGAAAAAGAGATGTGTTGAATTATCTCGCGGCATTCTGAAGCCCCTATAGTCAACTCACCCTTTTTGCTCAAGGACTCATCTTAGAGAATTATCACAAGCAAAACATCAGGGAGTTTTCCGTTCTAATTCTAATTTCCCTTATTATTTAATTGTTTTATCTATACAACGAGGACGTTGTATAATTTAAGTGGGGGATGGAGAATTAGAACGTACGTGTCTTTTTTTTTACAAAATAACATGCAAAGTGCTTAAAAACGACCAAAATTAAAAAATTTTCAGCATGGCTTTTGTAAAAATCACTAGTTACATTACCTAGCGCACTATATCCCTTGATACATATCGTGAGAATTAAGCCTATTTCCGTTTTCTAACTAATGTACTAAAATTTTACAAAATTTATGAGAGTGTCGGGGTGATGTATGTGGGACTTTAGAACTTGGTCCTGGTATATCCTCGAGTCCGCAATGAGATTGAAGTACTAGTGGAATTTAGACGGTAGGAAACATGTTCAACTGATAAATTTCTATGATTAAACCAAAAATAGCCTACATGTCATAAAATTAACTAACTACACTAGTTAGTTAACTCCCGTGTAACCCTTTGTTTACTCTCATTTATAGAGTAAGATTCCTTAGAACAACTTGTTGAGCCATTCCTTTCTTTTCTACACCATATTATATGTTTCGTTACACCTTTGCACCTTAGCCTACCGTGTAGATTAAGCCTATTTTAATCAATTGTTGCTAGTTGCTTTCGTGTAATGGTTTTGTATTTCCTGTGTCAAAGTAAAATTTTTCTATCTCTGTAATGGTCAGGAAATTGCACAATGCAATTGGAAATTATGTAGCTCATAAGTTTCGCTACTTTCGCGATTATGAATCATGTCCGAAGAAGAAGTACTAAAGGATACCCATAAAAATTATTAAAAAAAACAAAAACCACACCCATCCCCCACAAGTTTGGAGTTAGTACTGCTTTTGGTGGAGAAGTTAATACTGCTAGGCTTATTTTAGTACTGCTAGGACAAATTTGGTACTGCTGGATGACCGTTAGTACTGTTTGAGCCCTAACAGATTTTTTCATTAATTAATAGAGCCGTTGAGATATTTTCGCCAAATACCTATGAAATAGGGTTTGACTAATTGGACTTTCATGATCTTTCTATATATACATTTGATTTAATCATGATAAACTCAATTTCTTTAAGTCGGTCAAACCATATCTCTACGTTTTCTCTATATAATCTCAATTAACTTTCTCCAGCATTCATTCTTTCATAAACGATCATATCCCACACGATTACTCACACTTTTATTCATGGCAAATTTAGAATTTTGTGACAAGCACAACATGGTAGTGTTTTTAGAGAATTCTATAGGAAGTGTAGGGTTTCATCAAGTCATCGATCTCCTAAATTGAAGTCACATTTGCTATGCACTCACAAAGAAGCTTGATGTGTATATCTCTTTTATCAAACAATTTTGTAGGTCTGCTGAAGCTACTACTGATGATAATGGAGACGTCCAGATTACTGCTACCATTGATGGTCACTCAAAGACTATCACTGAAGCATCTTTACGAAGACATCTCAAGTTGGATGATCATGATGTATTACTTCTATACCCAACTCAGAGATTTTTGAGCAGTTGGCACTCATGGGATATCACACAGATTCAGATAAGTTAACTTTTCAAAAGGGTGCTTTTTCACCTCAATGGAGGTTTCTTATTCACACTATTCTTTATTGTCTTAGCCTAAAGAAGACTGCTTGGGAGTAGTTTAGTAGCAACATTGCAACTGCGGTTATCTATTTAGCTACCAATAGGAGATTTAGTTTTTCTAGGTTGATTTTTGAGCATATGGTGTCTAATATTTCAAGCCCCCATAAGTTTTTAATGTACCCTAGGTTCATTCAAATATGCTTAGATATGCAGAAGAAACAACTTCAACAACACTCAAGAACATATCCTGTACCCTCTCTTAGCATCAAAGTTTTTAACAATATGAAGAGGCCTACAAAGGGATATTCAGGCCAAGAAGTTGATTTATTCCCTACTATGCTAAATGTTTCTGAACCTTCCACTTCACCTTCAAGAATCACATCCTCACCTTTCCACTCACCTGAACCTTCAATTGAACACTCACCTGATCATACCACTGCTGCTGTATCATTCCCATCTCCAACACAACCAACCCAACCATCACCTGGAGAACTACCTATTTCTCTACACCCTATGACTCGACCTCTCCATGCTGTTCACTCACATGGAAGTGATGATTGGTAGCATGAAACTAAATGAATTGACGAACTTGGTTACCAAACTATCTGAGAGAATTAGAGTTTTAGAGGATGATTTGAAGAAAACCAAGCTAACTTACAGTGCTGTTGTCACTAAGCTCATTCTAAGCGTAAAGAAATTAGAGGCTAAAGTCAAGGCTGGGACATCAAGGGAAAAGAGTAGGGTTGTCCATTCTGAAGATGATGCTAGATGTTGAGATGATTTTTTCCAAACAGGGGATGGGAAATTATTCTGATGCAGAGGTCATGAGAAAAGCAAGCACTGGTAAATGAACCTATTATTCAGATGTGACTCTCACTGAAGTCAATCAAGTCAAGGAAGCAGTAAGAAAGAAATTCTGAAGTTAGTATGCTGGAGAACAAAAGGTATGCTAGTGAAGTTCCTGTGGTTTGTACTGCTGAGGGAAAATATTAGTACTGCAGTAGAACTGTTACTTATAGAGAAGGAGTGAAGATGGTAAGGACAAGAAATGAAAAGGGAAAAAAGCAATAATGACAGAGCCTTGAGGCCAGAAATAGTCTATGAAAGAACTTGATACAAGAAAGGTGTGAGTTTTTGCTGAAGCCTTTAGATTGCAAGAATAAATGGATGATAGAACAAAGGCACTGATTGGCCCCCACCAAAAAAAAGGGGATGAAGAATTTGTTTTTTTACCTAGACATAGAATGAAGAGGTAAGTGCACAGAGCTATTTCTGAGCCATGTTATCTAAGAAAGATAGATTGGAATGATCATATGTCATAAATTAAAAAATAAGGTATCTATGCTCAAAAGTATGAAACCGAATACAGATTGCTCACAAGCAGGAGGAATTTGGTTAAATACTTGAAGAATCAGGAAAACTACAAGATTAGTGATTTCAAAGGAATGTCTTATAATGAGATTAGGCCAATTTTTAAAAAGGTTTAGGATTTTAACCAACATATTGAGCCTGTGGATTTAGAACTTGGAAGTGAAAAGATGAAGTCTCCTGAAAAGATTGAAGAAGAAGATGTTGATACACAGAAGGAAATGAAAGAAGTTTCTAAAGAATCTGGAGCAAAAAGAAAGAAATCTATTCCTAGAAAAAGCACAAGAAGTTCTGTTAAGAGACAAAAGATAGAACTAGATGATGAGAAGGAAGATCTCAAAGGATATTTAGACATAGTTCCAAGAGAAGATGTTGCAGAAGATGTTGAATCTCTATCTACAAAGTATCCAATTGTGGATTGGAAGACTTGTGTTCTGACAGAAAATTTCATGTATTATCAAATCTTCAGAGGAGATGGCAGTTCCAAGAACTATAAGGTTTTGAGTGAGATGCTTGAAGACTTTGATAGACAAGATGTTATGGACTTACACAGGCTAGTCAAAGAAAGGTATAGTGCTTCAAGACCAGAAGGATATGATTTGATGCTTTGGGGAGATTTGCATACTTTATTTGAGCCTGATGAAGAAGATGAAATATGGAAGAATCAGCATGAATATAATCTAATAAGTTGGAGTTTATGTGATTTCTGTGGAGTTCATATTCTGCTGATGCAAAATGGGATTGCTATACATATGTTTACAGAAAAGAAGTATCCTCTAAGTCAAGAAATGCTATCAAAGATGCTGAGTAAAAGATTGGAAGTTGATCATGAAAGTACACAAGCATATGAACTACTAAAGTTCATCAGATCTCAAGTGCAGAAGTAGCAGAGTGTTTGAAAGAATCATCATCAGAAGACAAGAAGATTTAATCCAGAAGAAACTTGGGATTTGAAGATAAATCACAAGTTTAGGGGAGGATTGTTGGGAATAAATCTTATAAGGGACTTAATACTGCTCAAGGTTTAACTACAGTAACTAATGGAGTTAGTACTGCCAGTACATACTTAGTACTGCCAGAGTTAGTTAATACTGCTAGAAGAAAGATTAATACTGCTGATGGTCAAAGCTGCTGACTTGGAGATAAGGATGCAAAGAGATAAATAAGGAATGTATATCTTTTATATTTTAGGAAGATTTGTATTTGAATATAATTGTAACTGATCCTAAAAGTTCGGTAGTTATCTTGTAAAGGACTCCTTGTGGTGTATAAAAGGAGATCCTAGGTTAAGGTTTAGGATATGCTTATGCTTAAGAGATAGAGATACATCTTAGAGAAAGATATATAGCTTCAAGGTTTGTAACCCTAGTACTAATCAAGAGTACTCGTATTATCAATAATATTGAAGCAGTTCCTGTTTTGTTCATTGTTCTTTGTCTAGTACTGTTCCATTGATATATACTTCTAGAGTATCAAAGTGTAGATTCCGCATACACTTTGATATACAAACAAAGTCTCTACCATTGTTATTTTGGATTTATCCAAGGTAACATACTCTTTACAACGTAAAGAATCGATCAAGGCGTGGGATCAACACAGAATATGACCTGAAAACGCAAGGTGTTATAGTCTCCCCCGGTTAGGTAAGCCTTGTTCTTAAGGCTTAAAACACGGCACTTGACGACGGTGCGGTTTTGGTGAAGAGGTGTGGATACTTCTGCTTGAATTGATCTTCACGTTCCCAGGTAAACTCAGGACCTCGTTTAGAGTTCCACTTACATTAATGATGGGAATGTTTACTTCTCTTCAATTGCTTAATATCATCATTATATAACTTCCACTGGCCCTTCCACAAAATGGAGCTTGTCATCGACACGTAGTTCCTCCAACGGAATCAACAAGTGATTCGTCAAACAGACACTTCTTCAGATTTGACACGTGAAATGTGTGATGAACTCGGCTTAGTTGTTGTGGTAGCTCAAGTTTAACTTCTAGGGTTTAACTTGAAAGGACCAACGTATCTAGGGTTTAACTTCTCTCGTTTGCCAAAACACACAACTTCTTTCCAAGGTGATATTTTTAACATAACCTTGTCACCAACTTGAAATACCATTGGTTTACGTCTAATGTTTGCATAGCTCTTCTGTTGGTCATGAGTGGCTTGGATTCTGCTTTTTGATTTGGGCGATCTTTTTGGTGGTTTCATGAATTATCGCAGGACCAGTAAGCTGAGCATCTCCAACCTCTGCCCATCATACGGGTGATCGACACTTCCTTCCATACAGTGCCTCAAAGGGTGCAGCCTTTATACTAGTATGGTAACTGTTATTGTAAGAGAATTCCACTAACGGTAAGTGTTTATCCCAATTCTTTCCAAAGTCTAACACGCAAGCGCGTAGCATGTCTTCCAATGTTTGGATAGTCCTTTCACTTTGACCGTCAGTTTCGGGATGATAGGTTGTACTCATGTCCAATCGGGTTCCCAAAGCCTTATGGAGTGCTTGCCAGAATAGTGAAGTAAATCTACCATCACGATCGGAGATGATAGATACAGGCACACCATGTCGGGTAACTACTTCCTTCATGTAAAGCTTCATTAACTTCTCCATGGGATCATTTTCCCTCATTGGTAGGAAGTGAGCGGATTTTGTAAGACGATCAACGATCACCCAAATGGTGTCATAACCATTTGCCGTCTTAGGGAGTTTAGTAACGAAATCCATGGTGATTTTCTCCCATTTCCATTCTGGAATTTCCGGTTGGACCAGTAAACCGGAAGGTTTTTGATGTTCTGCCTTGACTTTAGCACAAGTCAGACATTTGCTAACATAAGTGGCAATGTTCGCCTTCATGTTAGGCCACCAATACAACTGCTTCAAGTCTTGGTACATCTTGTCTGAACCCGGATGAATAGAATATTTTGACTTATGAGACTTGTGCAATGAAGAGATCCTTTTAAGTCACCATAACACGGTAACCAACTCCGGTTGTTTAAACATAAGGTTCCGTCCGCATGGGGTTTTAGTCTTTCCTTTGTGAGGTCTTGTCGGAGCATACCTCCAACATCTTCAGCAGTGAGGTTTTCAGGTTTTAATGCTTCGGTTTAAGCTTCTAGGATTTGTTTAGGAAGATTCAAACCAATAGTCATGACTAAGGCTTCATAAAACCCTTATTGGCTTATTTTTTTCCTACAATATCATCTACCCACAACAACTTTTTTTTATTTTAATCTTTATGTTTTTATTTTTTTATTTTTTTTTAGTCTTTTATTTTTCTTATTAGCACGTTCTTTTCCTGCTCAAAGCATCCAGCAAAACGTTGGCCTTTCGGCGTGATAATGAATATTACATGTATCACTAAGTAATTCCGACCAACGCCGTTTGTCTTACTGTTCAACTTTTTTTTTAGCCAAGATATGTTATGTTGTTAAAACTCTTATGGTCGGTAAATACGCGTGCACCGTTCTGTTTGTTATAAGTAGGTGTCTCTATATCTTTAGAGCGATCCATCACAGCTTCCAAGATATTGATCATGTGTTGGTGGTTAGTTTTTCTCGTGGATCTTCAGTTGTCGAGAAGCATAGGCTATAACTTTCTCATTTGTATAAGCACGGCACCCAAACCCTTATGTGAAGCATCGCAATAAACAATGAAGTTTTCTGATCCTTTAGGTAAGGCCAGAATGGGTGCACTACACAGCTTTTGTTTAATCAATTGAAATGCGGCTTCCTCCTTCTCTCCCTAGTCAAACTTCACATTCTTTTGAGGTTAGCTTAGTCTTGCTTGGCGAATTTGGAAAACCCTTTATGAATCTTCTATAATAAACCGAGAGCAGAGTCCTAAAATTGGCGGATTTCTGTGCATTCTTAGGAGATGCCCAGTCTTTAATTGACTCGATCTTTGCATAGTCTACATGGATGCCTTTGCTATCAATCATATGTCCGAGAAACTGTACTTTTGGAATCCAAAATTCACACTTGGAGAATTTTGCGTACAACTCCTCCTTCTTAAGTAGTTCTAAGATTAGTTTGAGATGCTCTTCATGCTCTTCCTTGTTCTTTGAATAAATTAGTATATCAGCGAATAAAGACAATTACAAAACTTATCCAATAAGGTTTACCACACCCAATTCATGAGATCCTTAAATACAACAGAGTGCGTTATTAACCCAAAAGGCTATCACTTGGAAGTCATATATGGCCATAACGCGTTCTAAAACGCGGTCTTCGGGATATCTTCTTCGCGAACCCTTAACTGGTGGTAACCTGATCGTAGATCGATCTTAGAGTAGACACTTGACCCTTGTAGTTGATCAAACAAGTCATCAATCTTGGGAAGTAGATAACGGTTCTTTACCATTAGCTTGTTTAGTTCCATATATCGATGCACATATTGGAACGATCCATCTTTCTCTGGAAAACAAGACCGGGGCTCCCCAAGTGAAAGAGTTGGGTCTTATAAATCCCTTGTCACGATAGTTCTTGAAGTGTTCCGCCAGAGTTCCTTCATTTGGGTAGGTTGCCAACCGGATAAGGCGCCCCTGATACAGGTTGCAGCTACTGGTACCAATCAATTTGGAATTCTACTTGTCGAGCTGGTGGAATACCTGGCAAGTCTTCAAGAAAAACTTCAGGGAAGTTTCTGACAATCGGCACGTCCTTAAGTCGCTTCTCCTCCGACTTGTCTTTGGCTTCCTTTATGGTGATGTGTGCAAAAAAGATGTCACATCCCTTTGACAGATACTTGTGTGCTTTAGTGCACAAAATGATATTCAGACGGGATTCTTTCCTTTGGTTGTTTCTGTTTCTTGAAAGATTAAACACTTCTCCACCGTGTAAGGAAACACGTACATTATTCTCGTGCAGATGTATCACTCATGATACTTTGTTACCAAATCCATCCAATTAATGGCATCAAAACTACTGAGTGGGACGGGCATCAGGTCAATGTTGAATGGATGATTCATGAAGTTTAGAGTGCAACCTCGAATTATGGTGTTAACTCCTCTAATTTTCCCATTGGCTAATTCTACGTCATAATGGTTTTCTAATGTAGTGTGGGTAATGTCCATCAATGCACTATGGTAATTAGATACAATAGCTCTTTATCCGCACCAGTATCGAACAAAATTGTAGCATAACGGTTGTTGAGAAGAAATATACACGCGATGACGTTAGAGTCTGGGCTAGCGGCGTACTGACATTCAACAGACCTATACGGCGTATTCACATTAATTGGATACGGCGTATATGTCAATTGATACAATAGCAATCCGATCTTCTATATCCTACTAACAATTTCCTCTATTTTTTAGAAAGTGGTGATCGCTTGTCGCAACTCAGGATGGTACCAAGCTATGATGACGCAAGGAATGGGAATGGAGAGCATAATAACTCACGGATGATCACAACTTCCGAACTAAAAATCAGTGATGAATTCTTGAAAATATTGCATGACAACGCCTTCAATGGCATGGATGGAGGGGACGTTACCAATACATTGCAAAGGTGCTCGAAATAACTGAATGGATTAAGATGCCTAATGTGGAAAAGAATGAACTACGATTACACGTCTTCTCAAAATCACTCAGTGGAGATGCCAAGACATGGTGGAACAATGAAATAAATGAAACAACTATTACCTGGAGTGAACTTAACGATAAATTTTTTCATAAATATTACCCATTGTCCCAGACTTGCAATAGCAAAATCCCTGATGACCTGGACAACGGTACGGATTACTTTGAATTTATATATTGGCTGTCATCAAAGTATGGCAACTATTGGGAGATTAACAAAAATACCAAAATTAGGCTATAGGAATTTTATGTGAATGAACGTACTAAAGGAGCGATTGGTGACCTCGACGAATACAAAGAACCATGCAAAAAGACATGTTCGGATACATTCTATAAACCCTATTTAGTCGCACAGGAAGCAAAAGACATTTACGAAGTCATTAATAGGGAATATTCCCCGATACCAATCCTCGCTTGCCACGATATCGACAACCCAGACGAACTGTGCAGAACTGAAGAATTCACAGTCGTACGACATTCGATAGGCAATGATGAAGAATTCGTTACTGTAGGTCCAAGCAAAGTTAGCACTGTAGAAAGAACTCCTGGCAGCATGTCTTGCATCTACCACGAACTCTTCAACAGAAAAGATCGTGGATGGACGGTAACACGTACCATATAAATGAAGTGAAGAGAGGAAAAAGTTCGAACTTAAAGACCAACTGAAACAAAAGTGCTTCCTGGGAGACAACCCGGTCATTTTTATTATTTTTCGCATTTTAATTGTTTGTTGCACGAGTCTGTCTTCCCAGACACTCTATACGGCGTATCGAACCCCTCTGGATGCGGCATATAGACGTGTTTGGACGTTATCAGTTTTTTTTAAAACTTAATATTTAATTTCCAGTAATTTAATTATTTTTACAAGAACCATACGGCGTATCCTAGGGTTTGGGATACGACGTATTGATCCATGTACAGTTGTGTGTTTAATTGTTTTCTTGTACCATTATAGCGAGATAGAATTTGCACTTGTCTTCTAATCTTTTATGCAGGACCTTGCTGAAACTATGATTTGGTATATTCTGAAAAAGAGATGTGTTGAACTTATTCGGGCATTCTGAAAGCCCTAGTCAACACACCTTTTTGCTCAAGGACTCATCTTAGAGAATTATCACAAGCAAAACATCAAGGAGTTTTCCGTTCTAATTCTAATTTCCCTTATTATTTGTATAATTTAAGTGGGGGATGGAGAATTAGAACGTACGTGTCTTCTTTTTTACAAAATAACATGCAAAGTGCTTAAAAACGACCAAAAATTAAAAAAATTTCAGCATGACTTTTGTAAAAATTACGAGTTACATTACCTAGCGTACTATATCCCTTGATACATATCGTGAGAATTAAGCCTATTCCGTTTCCAACTATTTACTAAAAAATCTACAAAATTATGAGTGTGTCGGTGATGTAGTGGACTTTAGAACTTGGCCTGGTATATCACTCGAGACCGCAATGATTAGTACTATGGATTTAGACGGAGGAACATGTTCAACTGATAAATTTCTATGATTAAACCAAAAATAGCCTACATGTCGTAAAATTAACTAACTACACTGGTTAGTTAACTCCCGTGTAACCTTTTGTTTACTCTCATTTATAGAGTAAGATTCCTTAGAACAACCTGTTGAGCCATTCTTTTCTTTTTCTACACCATATTATATGTTTCGTTACACCTTTGCACCTTAGCCTACCGTGTAGATTAAGCCTATTTTAATCAATGTTGCTAGTTGTTTTCGTGTAAAGTTTTGTATTTCCTGTATCAAAGTGAAATTTTTCTATCTCTGTAATGGTCAGGAAATTGCACAATGCAATTGGAAAATTATGTAGCTCGTAAGTTTCGCTACTTTCGCGATTATAAATCATGTCCGAAGAAGAAGTACTACAAGGAAAAGATTATCCGGATAAATTATGATAGTGAAGACGGTTGAATTAAATCGAGATTTATGATGTATTGTTTTTTAAAAAAAAAGAGGAAGAGACATAGTCGGTTCAAAAGAAGTGTATACCGAAGGAATTACTTAGAAGGATCGATTATTCGTTGATACGATACAAAAATCAACGATGTAAAGTCTTGTAAAAAGTGGCCGATATCACCACTTATTCTGTAAAAGTTTGTAAAGAGCGGGATGTAAGGGAAGTTGACCGTTATGGGAACACCAACTTAGGTTGTCTTTGTCATTTCTGTGATCGAGGCGTTTGTCTATATGTTTGAGTCTTTGTCATGGAACGGTCGGAGGAAAGTTACTAGCAACCGTACCTTATTTGTTGGCTTTAATCTATTTGTTTCGTGAATTTTGTTTAACACCCATTTTACTTCCCTTTCCTAGCAACTAACCTTAACGTCCACTCAAACGAGGACTTGTTCGAGCACGCATGTCTATTCCGTCGTTACGGCTATGTATGCATGTGTCAGCTGCCTTGTTGGATGATGACTTTCGGTAAAAGTTAGAAACTCCCTACCCTATATCAAACTTCATCCTAACTGCTAGTTAAACACGAACAGGGATATGATCGGATTGTATGTGTCTATTCCGTCGTTACGGCCGTGTATGTACGATACAGTTGCCTTGTTGGTGTGGTACTTATGGTGAAAGATTGTTGAATGATCAACCCTAAGCCTTCTTAACCCAATTTAGTTTTTGACTTGTTTCTCCTTAGCTTTAGCGGTGGAGATGTGCATTGTAACACCCCCAAAATGGGTCACAGCGGAATATGATGTTCCGGGGGTATTACTTCATAGATCAATAGCACAAGATATGAGAACGACCATTATAAGGATCGTTTAAAACTGATACATTGGATTTCATAAATGGTTCGTTACAAAAAGCTCATGGGCTTAACTTGTTTATCTTGGATAAGTAAAAATTTCACAACATAACAATGTTCCAAAATGTAATGCATGCAAATCTTTATGATAATGTGACTTCAAATGACGACCAGCCAATGTATCCGGGACTTGTACCTTATTGACCTGAGAAAACATGTTTAAACTGTCAACAATAATGTTGGTGAATTTATAGGTTTATGAATTAAATGAAGCGGATAGCAAGATTTTCCTGTAATAGAGTAACAAATACAATATCACAAAAATGTATTACGAAATGCACTAAGCTCATGACACCGAGGCTAAACAATGTATGTATTTAAAATACACATAAATGACTTTGCCCAATGTAGATGTTCAACCCGTAACATCCATGAATCCAAATGGTATACGTTCGTCGTTTCCGGCCAACCGGTAAACTAGCAAGCGCTACTTGCCCGAACGGGGATGTTAATCCCAAATAGATCTATTCATAACATTCTGGCATAAGTGTGGTACGTTAATTGCATTAAGTCGATAAAACAGTAATTCAGTGATGTATTTGTGAAGACAAGCTAATAAGACGCAGATGAGTTTAGAGCTATAGTACGAAGATATTTGAAGATTGATGATGTTTGACCAATACGCCGTAATCCAGACTAAAGAGAAGTACTGGCGGTAACAGCGCTCAAGACTTCACAAAGAAAAGACGCTTTGACCAATATCCAATCATGGCGTATGTAACACCCCTAAAATAGGTCGCAGCGGAATATGTCCAGTCGTACTTCATATAGCCACCAACACAAGATGTGAGAGAACGGCCTCTAATACTGTCGTTGAAAAAAGTATCATAGTGAAAGTGGACCTACTAAGCACATCAGTTATTCAAGAGTAGCATGTGACACAGAACTAAGAAATACATGCTTAAAGTGACAACATAAAGTTGGTGAGTGCTCATAGATTTTTGTAAAAGCATAAATGTAAGTCACAAAAGACTAAATATATCAAATGTATCTGTGTTACAGTCCCGGTGCCATTTACAAGACTTGCACTTATAAAAAATTCAATATATAGGTTATTAAAATCTGTAGCTATTCACTCCAAATGCGTTTGTTAAAAGGTTAGTATCAAAATTTTAAAGTAACATGTTATAGTACTAAATGACCAAAATATGTATGTATGAAATTTTGGGACACAATTATTTCAAGAAAGTTTGATAATGTGTAATGGGTCCACAATATCACAAAACATTTCAAGATATTGATATTAGCCTAGCAGTCAACATATAGGAGCCGAGTTAACGATTGCACCATAACATCATAAACTAACGACATAGACTTTATGTGTATTGCCACTTGTATTCAAGGCACAGTATGAGTTCATGAGTATGTAAGTTGTTTGGCCCTGTATGAACACAGAATTCCAGTCGGGATATGCTTCTATCGATCATTGTATAAAACGCTTGGTCGTATTCAGTTTGTGATAGCTAATCACCTGAACAGGGGATTGGTCAATCCCGAATTAACACATTTAATAACATGTCGCAGCATTACCTCCGAAGTAATTAATAGTTCATGCAACTTAAGCAATCCATAATCATTAGAATGAACAATAAGTTGTTGTCGTCCATAAGTGAGATACAAGATTGTGATCGCAATTAAAGAGATAAGAAATATGATTATGTAACGATAATTAATCAACCGATGTAAATGAGTTTGTAAACGTTCATAAGGTAACACGAAGTGTGGCAATAATACTATGTAAAGTTCAGTCTTTGTAATTTGGTATGTGAACCAAGTTACGAAATTCCAGTCCTTGGAATCAAGTAGAGTAAACGAGAATGTAAATAATAGTATTAAAGAAACCATTGTAAACACATTATTCCCCCCGAATTTTGTAAAGTAAATGAAATCAATAAGAGGGCTATAAACTCACCTTAAGTGAATGTATCGAGTACAACAAAATCAATATAGTGAAACGGATCACAATGAATCCAGAATGCCAACCTACTTATATTATA
Source organism: Tanacetum coccineum (assembly GCA_026074375.1). Lineage (NCBI taxonomy): Eukaryota > Viridiplantae > Streptophyta > Magnoliopsida > Asterales > Asteraceae > Tanacetum > Tanacetum coccineum. The sequence goes on from BQNB010018306.1 coordinate 20,782, forward strand.
TGCTTGGTATTAAAAATATCATGTATTTCTAAAATCAAATACAAACAATGTATAAAGATTATCAAGATTATATCACCACCCTAAAGAATATTGTTTAATTTGTAAAAGTTTGAAACAATGCGATATTCACCGCTTGATATTTAATTCCAATGTATATTTATCCCATAAAAATATTACGGTGTCTATTAATTGATATTTGTTATAACTCTTGAGTTAGTATTTTTATTATATAGTATATATATAATAATATAATATAATAGTTTAATATCATATCGTAAAGTGTATTTATAAAGGTTTAAAAAAACATGTAATAAATAATATTATAATAAAAGGTAACACTACATCATTCGATTATAGGTTTGTTGAAAATGACCACACTATTAATGTCAGAAAATAGTGTAAAAAAGATTAATATAAAGCATCTATGCTTTAATCATTTTGTTAAAATAACATATTTTAAATACTTATGTTAAAAACAATTGCTAACACACTTATAGAACTAAGTAAATGCATACAAGTATCATTTTTGTAAGTTTGTGTAGAAAAATGAACGAAAAAACAAAAACTTGCAAGAACTAAATTTGAAAAAAAAACAAATACGTATTCCATGGTCAGAAAAATATCAGAAATTTTAAATAAAGAAAGTTTAACCAACCCGAAGGTTTCTCGCCTATGAGTGATATTTCTACTCAATTTATGCTAACGGACACTTATTGGCGCTTAGAAACGGCAATAGCTTTGTTTGTAAGAACATACATTCCGACAACTCTTTGTAAGTTTTATATTTAAGCCAATCAGACTCGAAACCTCAAAAAATACCAATTATACCAATCTGACACAAACAACAAGCATTATGCTCATGTTTCTGCGTACTTGATTTCCAAATCTAGTCTTTGGCCATAACTTCTTCGTTCTACAAATCCGTTTTTTTTGAGTTCTTTATAGGACACGTGATAATCGTAGTCATACTGATTATAAGTCTTAACACATTTTTAATTGGATTTTAGCTCGAGCCAAAACATTCCGCAGCATACTGCCATACTACTAAAAATCACCTAGCTAGCACCCAAATGGTCTTTTACATACATTTGCGTCAGAATATTTCTACTAAGTATTCCTTTTCATATCAACAAAAATCACTTAGATCTACAAAAGTTATTTCAAATCACCTTCCACAATCACAATCAATCGACAAAAACCTAATTTCCCCCCATCACAATCTACTTCACAATCTTTATGAATAAATCATATACGATTATAGAAGCTAAGTTTATGAACTTTAAACTATAGACTGCACAAGTTCTAAAAAATATCAGAGCAGGTATATAAGGTTTCTGATTTACTATGCAAATGTTTATAAAAGTAAATAGTTGGTCATATAACTTCAATAATTAGATGCGTTTAACTGCAATAAAAATTAACATATAAACACAGTAAGAACATTAGAATTACAAAAATATAATGAAAAACATCAAAAGAGGTGACGTGTAAGTTATGTGCTTACAAGTATACATAAATCAAACTATGATAAACCCTTAGCATCTTTGATTCTAAACCCAAATCCTATGAAAAACCCTACTTGACTTGAAAACCCTTGCTTATGAATAAAACCCTAACTTGCAACAATTGAACTTGACCACCTTAGATATACCTCGTTGATCACTTGTAATGCTTGATAAAACTTCAATAAACCCATATGCAATAACCTATCGTGAGAATTTGTTTTTTTGCTACTTTTGAGCCAGTTTTGGGATAATTTGTAAGAAAAAGAGAGATCTTTTTTGATTCTTGGTGAATGAAAATGAGGAATTATTGAGCTCTAGTAGTGTTTTTATAACAAAGTATCTAGAAGAATATTTAGAAAAATATCTAAAGATAAATATCTAAAAAATATCAAAGAAAATAACTAGGAAATTATCTAAGATAATATAAAAGAAAATATGGAAAAGTTTATAAATTAATCTTCGAAAAATTATTTAACACATATTTGACGTAAACTTGTAATTAGGTTTAATGTCGGTTTAACGTTAAGTGTTGCTTTTCATTTACGCTATTAACTAAAGGGTGAAAATAAAAGAAACGCGTAAAATCTAAAATAAATAGTGAAAATATTTATTGACGAAAAAAATCGACGTGAACTATCAATCTCCTCTGATGTTAAAGAGTAATAATTCGTCTAAATTTCCATTGTGGACTCTGGGAAGAGGATGGTGCTTTGTGAAAAGCGTGCCAAATACGTATCTACTCCGCCTAAATGCGCGTAATAACTGCAATTTTCATCTTCTATGAATATAGAGAGAATCATAAGACGGGGTTTCAAACCCTGATTATGCTATGAAAAGTTTCTTGTTCCTCAATGTTCTCTTTCCTAATTGCTTCAGCTTGAGCGTTCAAGATTTGTGTCGACAGATCCAAATTTATTGTTTTGACTAAAGTTCAAATCCTGATGGTCTTATCTGTTTCCTTTCGGCTTAAAGCGCCATCTATAACATTCTTCTTTCCATAGTGATAACTAATTTATACCTGTGATGGTGTCGCATCTATTAAGTTCTACAATATTATGTTGAGGTTGAGTGGGTGATTTTGTGAATTCCTTAATGGTGGCTAAACTCGTTGGCGGATTGTCCTAGGGCGACTAGGTGATGCGTCCTTGCTTTTCGACTTAAGAATTGGTATGGGATGTTGTCGACTTTATATAGTAAGATGACGTAAAGGTCCACCTAGTTACTATGGTTACTAATTAGATTTCCTGAAGTAAACGCGTTTTATAAATACGCACACAAAACTTTTCTTTTCAAGGATGTAAGTAGAAAAAGGATTATTGATAAAAAAATTATGATGACTACTCGCAGCATGACATGGTCCTTCCTGAATTATACATAAGTGATCAGGCTATATATATTTAAGGACTAACGATGCAATGCTCATTTTCGTCAAAAATAGTGTTATGTATAAAGTTGTATCAAAAAGTTTTATATGATGACAAAATGATTACAAGATGGATTTAAGGTTGTTTATATGATGACAATAAAATGGTTTACGAGAAAACCGTAGGATGGTTTACAAGAAAATAGCTGAATAGCTCATGTGGTGATAGTAAAATAAATTATGTGATGAAAAATCATAAAGTAAGAACAAGATGATTCATAAGGTGATAGAAACGTGTTTTTGAATTATGCAAATAGTATAATAAGAATGTCAAAAAGGTAATTTCATAAGTATTCGTAAAGATTGTAAGTATTTATAAAATGTTCTTTATTAACGAATGGTAAAATGTTTGGACATGATAGTAAAATAGGTTTATAAAATGATAGTTATTATCAGTCGATAGTAAAGTAGTTTATTAATGACAATCGACTTAGTTTATGAGACAATACTAAAACTAAAATTGTTTATGAGGTGGTATAAGAAATAGTTTTGAGAGGATCACTGACGAGTTCATGAATTAATAATAAGGATTTATAATTGTGGTAACAATTTGTTTTACGACTCGATAACAAAAATGTTATAAAATGACCATTGAATCTGTTATGGAAGACAATGAATACGTTTATAATGTGATAGTGAAGATGGTTTATGAAGTGTCAGTACAAGGTTTTTAAAAAGCAATAATAGTTTAAGAGTGATATGCAGTAGATAATTAGAGAGTTTAAAGTAAAAACGACCAAGTTTTCAAGACGCATAAGTTTTGATATATAATTTAAAATCATTCACAAGTACAAAGAATGAAAAATTTAAAAAGGATGCATAAAAATCTTATTAGGAAATAAGTATTAGATAGGTTCTAACTGATAGGTTTCACTAGATAAGATGGGTCACAAGTTGACGTATGTGTTTCAACAATATGGGCCGGGTGTTCAAACTTGAAGTTGAATGGTAAGGTAACTAATAGATCAGTGGACTGTGACAAGTTTCAATGTTATGTAAACGGTATTATGTAAAATCATGAAAATGGTTTTAAAGACCATCGTGTCATTCATAATGTCTTAAGAAAAGTTTTAGTATTTATATAATTAACATTTATATAAATAAATGTAAAATCTACACAAGAGAAGGTAAGTGTATATATATATATATATAAGTCACGTAAGCAAGTAATCAAGTAGCGTGTATGCACATGAAAAAGTTTTATGAGATGCAATGTTTGTGAAAACGGTTATAGTCTAGGTAAAATATGCAACCTAGTTCTCTATAACCTTGGCTCTGATACCAATTTGTAACACCCCCAAAATAGGTTGCAGCGGAAATATGTCTGGGAGCGTTACTTCATAATACAATAGCACAAGATGTGAGAGAACGACCTCTAAAACTGTCCGTATTGAAAGTAAGTCCATTTAAAAGTTTTTGGACTCCACGCAAACATCAGTTATGTCAAGTAGCTTGTTCACTTGAGAAATACATGCTTAAAAGTGTCAACATAAAGTTTGCGAGTTCATATATTTTTGTAAGCATACATGTAAGTCACAAAAACTATATATATAAATTTACTGTGTTACAAGTCCCGCCCATACAAGACTTGCAACTCATAAATTCAAATATATAGGTTTTTAAAATGCGTTTAAACACGAAACACTCAAAATGCGTTTATTAAAATGTTGGAATCAAAGATTTGTAAAGTATGCATGTTATAATAGTTACTAAAATTGTATGTATGAATGTTGGATCGCAATGTTTCAAAGAGTATGATAATTGTAAGCATAATATCACAAAACGTTTCAAGTATGTATTACCTAGTATGCAACATGAGGAGCGATTACGATTGCACCCTTAAGTTCATAAAACTGCGACGTAGACTTATATGTATGCCACTTTATTCAAGGCACAGTAAGAGTTCATGAGTATGTAGTTGTTGGCCCTGTAGATACCAATCCAGTCGTGCTCCGGCATGGTATAATGTTCGTTGGCTCGGTATGTCGACACTAGTGATCGCTAATCACCCGAACGGGGATTGTCAATCCTAAATAGATCTATTTTATAACATTCGCGCTTACCCTCCGAGTAATTAACAGTTCATGCAACTTAATTTAGTCCGTAATCATAAAAGTAAAGTATAGTTGTTGCGTCCATAAGTGTAAACAAGTATTGTATCTCACCATGAGATATGAAAATGAGAGTAAAATAAAAGTTGTAACGAGTTTGTAATGAGTGTGTAACCGAGTTTGTAATCAACCATGTAAATGATATTGTAATCGAGTATATAAATGAGTTACGAAATCAAATAGGCAATCAAGTATGTAAAAGAGATTGTAAATGAATATGCAAACAAGTTGTAACGAGCACGTATTCTCCCCCGAGATTTGTAAAAGAAATGTAAAATAAGTGAAAGAGGGGCTATAAACTCACCTCGATGTAACAGCAAGATAATATCAAATAAGTGAACCCGTCACAAGAATGATCGAATGCAACCTAATAAATTATAGGTCGTATAAGTATAATGTGTTTAATAAAATGCGGCATCACAATTTATAACGTTACATCACCACCTAATACTCTTTGATTAATTAAAAGAATGAAACAATATTTAAATCGCATTTGTTAAATAATAACCATGTATTTGTACTTTTATAATCGTATAAATGGTTCAATCGCCTTTGTAAAATAATATTCATAAAGTTAAAAACATGTATAAATATTATATAAGTGATTCTAAGATGTTTCGTAAAATTTTATAAAAAAAACGAACCAACACTATTCATGTCAGGAAATAGTGCACAAGTATAAAATAGTGCGTATCTTTCTCGTTTTAACTCCGTTTAATATGTTCTTTATGTCCATGGTTTCGTATTAAGAAAATCTATCAAAATATTACATTTATAATATTTTTATTACTGATGAACAGTAACTTTTTACTGTGTATAAATTATATAAAACTATTTTTATATATTTAATTATCGTAATCTCGTAAAAGTCATAACTTACTCATTTTAATTCCGTTTTTAGTGATTCTTTCGAGCATGTCTTCGTAATTAAAAGTTCTATCTAAATAAACTATTTTCCAAAAAGTTTCTGTAATGAACAGTACAAATTTTTATAAAAGAAATTTTATAAATGTACTTTTTATGTATATAATTATCGTAAACTTGCAAATGGCATAACTTCTTCATTATAATTCGGATTTTCGAATTCCTTATATGCTTGCGATCCTCATGACATGTCTTATTTTAATAAAACATAAATTAAATGTTTTATTTTGGAATTTAAAACAGAAGGTTTAAGATTTTTACATAAAAAGTGTTTAAACTTACTTTTATAAACTTTTTGACATCAATGCATTATTACAAGTCCTCTACCATATTTTATACCACAAGTCTCATATATTTTAAGTCCTCTAGTCCATCATTTGTCTAATTAATATCCATGATAATCTCTTTACATATATATAACTTTGTATTTAAACTTTCAACAAGTAAACCTTCCATGATCTTATAAGTTAAACCATACTTGTAATAGTGTGTTCTTTATATTTTAAGCATTATTTCACTATAAAAATATATAGTTTGAATATCATATATGTACACTTTATTTTGTAAGCTCATAAAAATGAAACCCTAAGTGATGATTAACAAGATAACTTGAATGCAAAATATGTAAGTAAAGTATTGAAAAGATTAAGGTTTAGAAGACCTTAAGCAAGAGTGTAGGATGATGAAGATCACTATATCAACCCTAAAGATCAAAACCCAAATGAAATCCTAATGAGAAAACCCTAATCTTTCTTGCTTAAAACCTTGCAAGAAATGATAACCCAAGCTTCCAATATACCTCCAAATACTTTAGATAATATCCTAGATTACTTGTATGCTTGCTAGGAAGAAAATTTATGGTTTGGTCTTGGTTTTATGTGTGAGCCGTGGGTAGGGAGGAGCAACAAAGAGATATGTTGATTTTTTTTATAATGAATGGATGAATGAGAGAAGTCTTGCATACTACCTCATATATATGCAAAAAGGTGGTCAAATATACTATTTGGAAAGTCTAAGACCAAAGATATAATGAGATAGGAGGGGGGGATTTGTTAAAGGAGGAAAAAGGGAGAAAATGTTGGTTTGACTAGCTACAAGTGTATATGATGGGAAGTGTCAAGAAAACAATTGGTGTGCTATTTTTCTTGTGTTTTGCCGAATTTAGGGGTGGACAAAGGACCAATATTTTGTGTCTTGATATTGGATGAAGAGAATACTTGAAGTATAAGATGTTTAGGTACGTATTGGTGCTCCCGGATATGCCTAAATGTATTTAATTGCGATGCATAAACGTGTTACGTAACCTATAAAAATAAAATATAAAAAGTTGATTATTACTTTCGTAAAAATTCTATAATGCTTGCTTGACGTAAACTTTAATTTGTTTGGTGCCCGTTTACGTTGATTGTTGATTTTTAGTTTACGCGATTTAGCTAAACGTTGAAAATTAAAAGCGAACGCGCAAACGTTTAAAATAAATAGTTGAATATTTATTGACGTAAAAAGGTGTGAAAATGTGAATTGTTACAGTCTCTCCGTGTTAAATGAATTGCGTCTTCCAATTCAGTTTAAGTTGCCTTCCGGAATAGTGTTGATGAAGAGGCGTATATACTTGTCTTAATTCTCCTTGTACGTGCTAAGTTAATTTGCTAACTTAAGGTAGAATCACATTGGTACGAGTCTCAATTCCTTAATGACGGTTGAACTTGTCGGTGGGTTGTCCTTCGAGAATATAATTAGAAAATTTGATTTTTTAACAAAAGTTTTACGGTGACTACTTCTCAACATGGCATGGTACTTTCCTGAATTATACATAGGTGATCAGGCTATGTATATTTGAGGGCTAACGATGCAATGCTCATTTTTGTCAAAATTGTGTTACAATTTGGCTTGCATAATATAAATTTAAAGTAAAGTTGGCGAAATTATTACGATACATTAATTGATAGATAATTTGGAATCATTCGGTACAACAAAAATTTAAGCGAAAGTACAACGAGAATTCCTAAAGGGATAAAGTCTAAGCATTGATATCATATTCCATGTCGTCAAGGTCTTGATTGGTTTCTCCTCCTCCTAAGGCATACACCATTCCACGTGCTTCAGTACCTTCAGTTTGGTTTCCATGGTTTCGATTCTCTAATCCCGGGCAATCACTCCTATAGTGCCCTTAATTCCCACATTCAGAGCAAGTGATGGTACTTTGATTGCTAGTAGCAGTAGGATTCTAGCAATTTCTTATCAAATGGCCGACTTTCTTGCAGTTCGCGTACTTTGCAGTGCACAGGCCATTGTGGTGAAACTTGCACTTGTTGCACAACGGAAGAGTTCCAACATACTCCTTCCTTTCACCAGTCCTAGCGCCCTAAGCTTGAGCCACATTCTACCTCTTGGGAAGTTGTTGTTGAGCTTGGTTGTTGTTATTAAGTTTCCTCTTGTTCTCAGCTTGATGTTCCTTTTTGTCCATCAGTTCAGTTGCAAATTCAAGTGCATCTTGCATTGTCTTAGGCTTAGATGCCATCACACTTCCATGAATCATGTCGGGTAAACCACTGACATACTTCTCGATCATATTTGACTCTTCAGGAAACATCCTATCGCACATCAATGCCAGTTCCTGAAAACGTTGGTTATAGCCTACCACATCGGTACCTTTAACCTTCAGATTCTACATCTCAATCTTAATCTTCTTAATCTCGCCCCTTGGGCAGTACTTATCAGTCATCATCTTTTTCAATGTTTTCCATGTCATTACATACACAACTTCATGAGTAACAGTCTTAACGTGGGATTTCCACCACGTAAGAGCAATTCCTTATAGAGTACAAGTTGCAAACTTGACTTCACATGCGACTATACAGTTGCTGATATGGAATACAGTTTCCATCTTTTCGAACCATTGCATAAGACTCACAACTCCTTCAGTACCCTTGAAGTCCAGGGGTTGACATTTGAGGAAGTCACTGTAGGTGCACTCTCTAGTAGCTCGTTCTGTCCTTCTAATACCCGTTCATGAATCATACCTATCTTTGCCATTTCTGCTTATGGTTGCATCACGTTCTGCCAATACATCAGCAACTCCTTAGGCAATTAGTGCCTTAAGTTGATCATCAGTCATAGGGGGGGGTGGTGGTGGTTGTTGTGGCTGGTGATGATCTTGTGGTTCTTTTCTTTAGTACCATTTTCTTCAAAATCAAAGGAGTAATAAAATTAGTCTAGTTCAAAAATTCGTGCTCCAAAGGTGAAATGTTGCGAGATAATATGTTAAAGTTATGTAAGAGTTTTTGGACTATCATGTTATTCGTAATGTCTTGAGAAATGTTCTAGTATTTATATAAATAACTCTTATATAAATAAGGGTAAAATATACTTAGGAGAAGATAAGTATATATTTATATATATAAGAGTAGGGATCCAGTGAGAAGTAAATTAAAATAAGAAGTGATGAGAAGTGACTAAAACCACACACTTGAGATGCAACGAGTTGCATTAGATGCATTTCTATTTATTTAGATGCACCATTTTGAGTTTCGAACATTAATTTGATGTTAGATTTGTGCAAATTGATTTTCATAATTTTGGCACATGTAGAGGAACAAAAAACAAGAAAAAAATGAAAAGCATCTAATATATGTATATGCATCTAATTAAAAGCTAGAAAACACATTATGATGCGTTATAATGCATCTAAGATTATAGAGATGCATCTAATTTAAGTCGGTGCATCTCGGATATATGGTTATAGTTACTTCTTATCCTTTTTATTTGATCCTAGCTCTCTCTCTCTCTCTATATATATATATATATATATATATATATAAATATATAGATATAATATAGTATATTCTCATGATAGTAATAATACGTTAATGTAAATATAAACACGTATACTAATCATGTAAGCATATAGTATGACCAACTAATGCAAACAATTAGTGTATGTATGTCCTGTGTAAAACTTTTGTATGATGCAATGTCTGAAAATGATTATCGTCTAGTAAAAACATTTGACCCTGGTTTCTCTAAACCTTGGCTCTAGATACCAATCGAGTAACACCCCCAAAATAGGTCGGCAGCGGAAGTATGTCCAAGGGTTTACTTCATAATACAACAACACAAGATATGAGAGAACGACCTCTAAATAAGTCGTTTGAAAAGTAATCTCGTTGATTTTCTTAAATTTGATATAACATTTGTCCTATAAATTGCATCACAATGAAAAGCTTAAAAGTACACAACGAGATTTAATCATTTGAGTGTAAGTACGAATCCATGAATGAAATCTTGTAACGTATAGACTCCAATGCACATCAAGTAAGTCAAGCATCTATTTCACCTGAGAAAAACATGCTTAAAACTGTTAACATAAAGTTGGTGAGTTCATAGATTTTTGTAAATGTAAATGTTAGATTAAAGATTTGTAAAGAGTATGTGACCATTTCAATCGTTATAATAGTCACCAAAAATATATGCATGAATGTTGAAATCAAAGATGTGTATGACTATTGTATCTCATACGATAGTCACAAAAAGTTGAGTATAGTTAGAAATTAGCGTTTGTAAAGTATGCATGATCATTGTATCTAATACAATAGTCACCATATGTGATTACGATTGCACCCTTAAGTTCATAAAACTGCGACGTAGACTTATATGTATGCCACTTTATTCAAGGCACAATAAGAGTTCATGAGTATGTAGTTGTTGGCCCTGTAGACACCAATCCAGTCATGTTCCGACATGGTACAACGTTTGTTGGCTCGGTATGTCGACACTAGTGATCACTAATCACCCGAACGGGGATTGTCAATTCCAAATAGATCTATTTTATAACATTCACGCTTACTATTTTTTTTTTTTTTTTTTTTTGTTTTTCTATTTTCCCCCCCCCCCCCCCCCCCCCCCCCCCCCCCCTTTTTTTTTTTATTTTTTTTTTTTTTTTTTTTTTTACTTTTTTTTGTTTTTTTTTTTTTTTTTTTTTTTTTTTTTTTTTTTTTTTTTTTTTTTTTTTTTTTTTTTTACGAACTTATTTATGATAATACCTCAATTGAAGGTATTATATGTTGGTGTTCGTTTACCAACTTTGTGTATTTTTTTTAAGGACAATTTTTTATATTTTTGATTTTTTTATGTTTTTATGATAATTATACTAAAAAGAAAAAGAAAATATTTTTTACTTTTTATATTTTATATTTTTTTGATTTTTGAAATATTTAACAAAAATGAAACTTTCGAGGACGAAAGGATCTTCAAACCAAATCAACAAACGTAAAACGAATGTATCTTTAACACAAATCCCCGGCAACGGCGCCAAAAACTGATAGTAGTTTTGCATACATATAAAATAAACTATAATAATATTCCAAAGAGCAATTAAGAAAATTACCATGTAACCCTTGATACAATTCACTCTTAAAAATATATAATACAATATATAATACGTATATTTAACCGGGAAGAATGATCACCCGGGTCGTTTCCCCAACGACTTGTGCAATTGAAACCACATTTAAGCTCGGATTATGATTTGAATGAGAAAATAGATGATTTGATAATCTATATCTACTAAATAAAAGCATAATTAAAATTTAACAATTAAAATCAATTTAAACACTTAAAAATATTAGCGAAAAACAAATAAAACGCGACAATTAAGCTAGTATACTAAAATTAAACCCTAAAAATGCGAACTAAGTTGCTAAACCTAAATTAGGACAAAAGAAAATTTTAGATAAAAAGAATCACTATTTTTGGCTTTTTAGATTTTAAGATGTGAATTTTCTAAGATTTAATACTAATTAAAAGTAAAAAAATAATAAAACTATTAAAAATACAAACCTAAAAATTTTATAAAAATTATACTAGAGAAAAGAAAATGTAGAGAAATTTTATAAAAGTAAAAGCCCCAAACTTTACTTTTTATTTAAGCTTTAATTAAACTAATTAAAAACTAAAACCTAATTATTATTAAAAAGAGATTTCACTAACTATAACTAACAAAGGACTAACGATGCAAGTACTTAAAGGACTAACAGAGCAAAACAAAGGACTAACGGAGAAAATAAATAAAACTTGAAAAGTTACAAAATCTACCCTGAGGCCCAACCCCGACTACAACATAAGTCCATTTAAGCTTTTATAAATAAGTTGATTTCAAAAGTGCTTATTATGAAAAACATATAAAAGCAAAGTTGTAGAACAAGTTGTGGAGAAAAACTTTAATAAAAGATCTACAAGCTGAAAACCACTAATAAGCTCTAAAAGAGCTTATCAATAAGTTGCTTACAGTAAGTGGGGGTTTACCCTTGGTTTTACTAAATCAGCTGTAAAAAGCTTAAAATAAGCTTAAACTTAAAACCAAAAGAAGCTATAGAAAGCTTATGATGTACTTAAGCTAAATGAGAAAAGAAATGAGAGCTTAAAACACTAGAAGGTAACTGAAAATGATAATGAAAGTGGCATACTCAGGAAACAAGACAATAAGTTCAAAACCATATTAAGCTCAATTACTCAATAAGCTGATTTAGGACCTAAACTTTTGCAAACTAACTAAGCTACTTGTGGATAATCAATCCAAATCATAAAATCACACACTTTAAGCTAAAATTCAAAATTTAAAACATAAATCTTAAACCTACTGTTTTTGGCTGACTTTTAAACATCAAATTTACGACTAACAAATAAAGCTGGAAAATTGGACAATTAAGCTATGACTTTAACCGAAAGCTATGTAAAAAAACTAAAGTATATCTAAAAAATAGGCTTATATTCCACTACTATAACTAGCTCAAATGAGGCTTACAAAATTAGTAGCACTAACTGATTTTAGTGCTGCTATGCCAATTCGCATAACACAAAGACAATAATGCAGGCAAACAAGGAAGTTATTTATGCACTAACCTTACTCAATGAGAGTACACTAACCTAGAACAAGCAAAATCTAACCATTAGAGGTCTTGGATTAAATTTGAACAAGCTAGAAAAAGAGGAAAAGTATCCTGGTGCTAAAACAAGGATAATAAGCCACAAAATTATTTAAACTTCAAACTAATTGTTCAAACCTTTTTAAAACTTGCTTACTTAAGAAATCTCAGCTGTTCAAAGTAATAACTCAAAATGCTATTGACTTTAGGTGGTCAAACTAGCCTATGCCAAACACCCCTTAATTCCCTTGACGATTTGAAAAAACTTTTTGAAAATGAACAATTAACTAATTGAATTCCCTAACACCGATGATTAACAAGCTTATAACTACTTAAATGACATAATTAACTTACAAATTAAGCTTGATGACAGATTAGGAGATCTACGATACTATGTTTGTTCTTTTTATAGATTTTTTATGACAGATATAGAAACCTAAGCATCTATGACACATAAAAAGCTAAACAACCAGAATAAATATAAAACACTCAATAAGCTAGATATAATGTAAATAAGCACTGATAAGCAATCACATTTAGCAAATAAGCAAACCTTAAACTAATAAGCTATTTCTTTACTGCATTGAAACTAAAATTTAAGGTCAAAACGGAATACGAAAGGAACTTACAAGAGGCCCGAGCTGGGAACAAGGCTTAATTGCATCTTTAGAGCTTTGCTTACAAGCTCTATCCTAGATTATAAATAGCTAGAAGTAGTCACATTGGAGATCCTTCCATTTTAGATCTCCCTTCCAAAACGCTTCTTTTAACCCAATTAAGCAAACGGTAATAGGTTACTTTGGCTAGTTGTTTACTGAAGGTTAACGTACTGATTAAGACCATTTTGAGCTCATTTTCAGCTTCTTAGAGACTCAAGAGCTGAATTAATAGCTGATATGAGCTTATTGAGGTTAGCATATTAAAAACAATTTGGCTTAATGAGAGCTATTGATTAAAAGTGATTAAGATAGATTCAAAGTAAAAACTAAATTCATTGACTGAAAAAACTTTGATTAACTTATAAATAAGAGTAAGTTACAACTAATACTTAAACGGAGTAATTACCAATCAGCTTGAAAATTTTAAAGGCTATACTAAGCTAAAGCTAGAAAAAAAGGATCCCTTTGAGTGTGACGGTTGAGGGCACTATTTAGCCATTGCGAGATCCTTCACGCTCCTCTTCATCTCAGCCATCAAATCAATCTCAATTCAATGGGTGTTGATCATGAGCGTTTGGATCACTTATGAGCTCACACGGATTGCCAGCGTGGCAATCCGTTTGAGACTCATTTGTGCTTGTTTACTGAGTGATCCAAGAGTAATTTATCAATCCGTGTGTGCTTTCCTTGCTCTGATGTGTCATCCCCTTGAGAGTGAGCTAATAAGAGCCTATGATTTGACTAATTTCTTCCTGACTATCATGTTGTTGTACGAGCTCTTGAATTTGACCAATTAAACCCTTTAATTGAGATTTACCCCTTGGATTTGACTAGGTTAATGCTGTGGGGATGAAGGCGTGATAGTGTAAACCCTTGGCGGCCACTTTTCTAAAGTAAAAATGGGTTAAAAATTCAGTTTGAACTTTGGCTCAATTGCAAAACTAGCCCCTCTCTTTTGTTTTCTCAATTGTAGTGTAAAAAGGTGTTTGAGAAATTGCAAGATTGGTCCCTGTGGTTTATTGGAAAGGTTATGGACTAGGAATTTGGGCTTATGGATTGGGCTTTGGGCTTTTTATTATCCGGATAAGGGTTTTTTAGGGTTTTAAGGGCCCATTAAAGGTTTTTAAGCGCCCATCAAGAATCCAAGGACCATTTGTGAAACTTTTGGAAAGTTAAGGGACTAATTTGGAATATTTGGGAGTTTTGTCTTTTTGTGGTTGACTTTGGTTGACCATGTTTGACTGAATTTGACTGAGGGTTGACTTTTTCTTGGCTTGCTTCCGGCTTTTGTTCACTCTTCCGTTCTCGTGTCCGTGCTTGCCCGTTTTTGACTGTTTTCTTGTGATTTTTGATATATCCGTACCTGCACACACAAAACACAAATACAAGCATATTTTTGCCTATTTTTTGGTCTGGTTTTGGATTTAATTGGGCTATTTTAGGTATAAACGGATATGTGTATTTCACACATATCATAAACGTTCATGTAAACGAGTATATAAATGAGTTACGAAATCAAGTATGAAATCAAGTATGTAAAAGAGATTGTAAAATGTAAATGCAAACAAGTTTGTAACGAGATGTTTCTCCTCAGATTTGTAAAACCAAATGTAAAACAACGTGCAAAGATAGGCTATAAAAACTCATCTCGATATTAGTAATCAGCCAAGATAATATAAATAAGTGTACCGTCACAAGAATGATTCGAATGAAATATAATTAATTTATAGGTCGTATAAGTATAATGTGTTTAATAAAATGCGGCATCGCAAGTTATAGCGTTACATCACCACCTAATACTCTTTGATTAATTAAAAGAATGAAACAATATTTAAATCGCATTTGTTAAATAATAACCATGTATTTGTACTTTTATAATCGTATAAATGGTTCAATCGTCTTTGTAAAATAATATTCATAAAGTTAAAAACATGTATAAATATTATATAAGTGATTCTAAGATGTTTCGTAAAATTTTATAAAAAAAACGAACCAACACTATTCATGTCAGGAAATAGTGCACAAGTATAAAATAGTGCGTATCTTTCTTTTTAACTCCGTTTAATACGTTTTTTATGTCGACGGTTTCGTATTAAGAACATCTATCTAAATATTTTATTTATAATACTTTTATTACTGATGAACGGTAACTTTTTACTGTTTTTATAAAATCATCATAAACTTCATTTTTATATATATAATTTATCGTTAATCTCGTAATAAGTCTTAACTTACTCGATTTCTACTTCTGTTTTTAGTGATTCTTTCGAGCACGTCTTCGTAATTAAAAATTCTATCTAATTAAAATATTTTCCAAAAAGTTTCTATAATGAACAGTGCGATTTTTTATAAAAGAAATTTTATAAAAATACTTTTTATATATATAATTATCGTAAACTTGCAAATGGCATAACTTTTTCGTTATAATTTGGATTTTTGAGTTCCTTATATGTTTACGAAACTCATGACATGTAGTATTTTAATAAAATATTAAATAAATGTTTTATTTTGGAATATAAAACAGAAGGTATAAGATTTTTACATTAAAAGTGTTTAAACTTACTTTTATAAACTTTTTGGCATCAATGCATTATTACAAGTCCTCTACCATATTTTATACCACAAGTCTCATATATTTTAATTTCTCTAGTCCATTATTTG
The DNA here is from genome assembly GCA_026074375.1 of Tanacetum coccineum. NCBI lineage: Eukaryota > Viridiplantae > Streptophyta > Magnoliopsida > Asterales > Asteraceae > Tanacetum > Tanacetum coccineum. The sequence continues at coordinate 36,988 of BQNB010018306.1, forward strand.
TCCATGTAATGTCCATGATAATCTCTTTACATATATATAACTTTTTATTTAAACTTTCAACAAGTAAACCTTCCACGATCTTATAAGTTAAACCATACTTATAATAGTGTGTTCTTTGTATTTTAAGCATTATTTCACTATAAAAATACATAGTTTAAATATCATATATGTACACTTTATTTTGTAAGCTCATGAAAACAAAACCCTAAGTGGTGATTAACAAGATAACTTGAATGCAAAATATGTAAGTAAAGTATTTAAAAGATTAAGGTTTAGAAAACCTCTGAGCAAGAGTGTTCAGGATATGAAGATCACTATATCACACACCTAAGATCAAACCCAAATGAGAAAAAACTTAATCTTTCTTGCCTTTTAAAAAACTTACAGAAAAAAAAATGAACCAAGCTTCCAATATACTTCCAATACCTTAGATAATACCCTAGATTACTTGTATGTTGTTAGGAAGAAAATTTTATGGTTGCGTCTTGGTTTTATGTGTGAGCCGTAGGTAGGGAGGAGCAACAAAGAGATATGTTGATTTTTTTTTATAATGAAAGGATGAATGAGAGAAGTCTTGCGTACTACCTCATATATATGCAAAAAGGTGGTCAAATATACTATTTGGAAAGTGCAAGACCAAAGATATAATGAGATAGGAAGGGGGACGTTTGTTAAAGGAGGAAAAAAGGGGAAAAATGTTGGTTTGACTATCTACAAGTGTATATGATGGGAAGTGTTAAGAAAACAATTGGTGTGCTATTTGTCTTGTGTTTTGATGAATTTAGGGGAGGACAAAGGACCAATATTTTGTGTCTTGATATTGCATGAAGAGAATACTTGAAGTATAAGATGTTTAGGTAGGTATTGGTGCTCCCGGGTATGCCTAAATGTATTTTATTGCGAAACGCAAACGTGTTACATAACCAATAAAAATAAAATATAAAAATTTGATTTTTAATTTCTTAAAAATACTATAATTCTTGCTTGAAGTAAACTTTAATTTGTTTGGTGCCCGTTTACGTTGATTGTTGATTTTTAGTTTACGCGATTCAGCTAAACGTTTGAAAATTAAAAGCAAACGCGTAAAAGTTTAAAATAAATAGTTAAATATTTATTGACGTAAAAAATGTAAAAAATGTGAATTGTTACATAAACCATAGAAGTCGATATTCATAGGAGAAAAAGAGTAGGGAAAAAAAAAGGAGAAAAAGAGTAGAATAGGTCGAGCAACGCGATTCATTCCATAGGAGACGACGTGTAATTTCTTATACTCTTGTAATCGTTCAGTTTTTGGTATCATTCGTTAACTCGGTTAGTTTACCTTGGCTAAATCATTACTTTTTTATTAATTATGACGTTTGAAGGCTAATACCTTCTGGTATTAGCCATTGTTATGAAGATCTTAATGTTTGGTTTGTTTATCTCGATTTCTTAATTTATCGTTGAATTATTGTTTATTTTTTTCACTTCATACTTGTTTACTTTCTTTTGTATGCGACATATCATTCAACTGGATCTAGTGATACGAACCAAGTAATCTAGATACCGGGATAGCTCTCCATATAGTGATTTATACATGTAGACCAATAGGATCACAATTAACGACCTATCTTTGACCATAAGGTGACCTTGGTTTCAACGAGTACGTTCTAATCAATTGGCAAAGACTTGGTTAGTGGACTACTAGTGTATGAATTACCATTAAGCAGTAAGTGGGTAAAGTCTCTATGAGCTAGGGTTTAACAAGATCACCATTACCTTAATTCCTAAGATAGATTATAATCAGCAAATAAGGATGCTTTATGCGGATACGTTTAATTGTGACCGAATTCTACGTGTCTAGGTCTTAGGAAAAAGTAACGCCCAATTCTTAAGAATGATATGCCGCCTAGAGATAAGTAATCATTGCACTAATAAACAAACCAACGTTCTGATTGGATTAACAATGGCTAACACAATTTTCTTATATTTGGCTAGACTGCTCTTTTATCTTTTGCTAATTTGCTTGCGTGGGTTTAAGTGTCTTGAATTGGTTTTAGTCACCACAAAACCTGTGCCAGTCTCTCAGGTCTGAACCCCCCTCCCCTTATCCATTAGATTTAGGATTAACATAGGTTTAGCATAGGTTTAGTATAGATTAGACCAACATAGATTAGAAAAACCAAAGTATTAATAAATTAAAATATTTAACTTCGCTCCAAGTGTTCGACACCCTACTTACCACGAAATTCTCGTTGATCGGGTACACTGCCCGTTAAAGTGTTTTTTTTGGTTAAGTCGGCAAAATATAAATTTAAAACTTGAATCATAATTAAACACCACACAACAACACAATCAAGTTTTTGGCGCCGTTGTCGGGGAGTGAGAATTAATCTTGATTTTTATTTGATATTTTGGTTTTTTAGATTAGATTAGATCTAACACTTAGGATTAGTGTAATTTAGATTAGTGTATAATTCTGTATAATTTTGTAAATTTTGTATATTTGCTTGTATATTTGTGTGATTAATTGTTTGTGTATTTAATTATTTTTCATAATACACTGTTCTGGTAGATAAACCTATATAGTGTATCCACTTCAATTGGATACGGCGTATCCAACATTCTATCCAATACAGCGTATTCATTCAAAAGGATTAATACGGCGTATTCAGTTCCATTGAATACGGCGTATTGACCATCTGATACAGTAACATATATGATTTTTCGCATTTAATTTCTGTATATCTGTGTTTTCTTTCTCCTGATCCTATTCTACTGATTGTTTATCCCTTGTTTCAGCTAGTGCATGACAAGAAGTTCAACTAAGGACCTATTTACACCTTTCAAGGATCCGAAACGAGAATTTCGATCATTTAGGAAGCACTTCAAGATACTAAGTCTTGACGAATCGAGATCGCCTGATTTCGATCTATTTCTGACCAAGAAGAATACTCGGTGGAAGAGGTTGCGAAAACAATGGCAGAAACTATGGAACAATACATGAGCAAAACCTGAGCCGACTATGGATCGGGAGTTGCTAGGCCTAAGATCGAGGACAAGGATAATTTTGAACTAAAAGGCCAATTTTTCAAAAAACTATGAACCAACACTTTTAGCGGTTCAGATCCTGAAGATGCAAACGAACATATTGAGAAAGTTCTTGAGATCGTGGATTTATTCCACATCCTTAATATTACTATAGACCAAGTGATGCTTAGAGCCTTCCCCATGTCCTTAATTGGAGCAGCAAGTCGTTGGTTAAGAAACAAACCATCTGGTTCGATTACAACTTGGGAAGATCTAAAGACAAAATTTCTAAGTAAATATTGCCCACCTGCTCGTACTGTGAAGAAAATAGAGGAGATCAACAACTTTCAGCAAAAACCAGATGAAAACCTCTATCAAGCTTGGGAGCGATTTAAAGAACTCTTGATGAAGTATCCTCAACACTATTTAACTGAGATGCAGGAGGTAGTCTTGTTCTATAACGGATTGGATGTTCCAACTAGACAGATTCTTGATTCAAGAGGAGCTATACCATCAAAGACTGCTGCTGATGCTAAAGTATCCATCCAAGAAATGGTTGAATACTCTTAAAAATGGCACAATGGAACATCAAGGACTAGAAGTACTAAAACTTCTAATGGATTAGCAGCCATACAAGCACAACTCAACAATCTCGGAAGAGAAATCAAGAAAGTGAATGAAAAAGTCTATGCTGCTCAAGTAGGATGTGAACAATGTAAAGGTCCTCACTACACCAAAGATTGTCCACTCAAGGAAGAAGGGAAAACCCTAAAAGAAGCTTACTACACACAATTTGGTGCACCTTTTCAAGGAGGGGGATATAAAGCAACTACTTTAGGATTTTATCAAAGGAACAACGCGAATCTTTCATACCAAGAACGAAGGCAATCTATGGAAGATACCCTGAGCAAGTTTATGAGTGAGTCGGCAAAAAGACATGAGGAGAACTCCAATTTGATCAAAGAGATCCGAGCTTCAGCGGATGCTGCCATAAGGAACCAAGGAGCATCAATTAAAACTTTGGAGATCCAAATCGGGCAGATGAGAAAGGTCCTACAAGAAAGAGGATTTGGAAGTTTACCAAGATCAACTGAAACTAACCCAAGAGACCATGTCAAATCAATTTCAACTATTGTCGAAACTGATTCATACCCGATACGCCATATGGGATCCTCCCAATACGTCGTATCCACTAGACAGAACCGTACACTGATGTACGAAACAAAACAAACGACAATTCCGTTTCAAAGTCGTTTAAATGGTTACTACTGTGAAGAAAAGAAGGAATCATATGGACCATAATTCTTAGAAGCTTACTCTGAAGCTTCACATATCAATAATTCCATACATAGAAAGGAGAAAGACCCATGGAGTTTCACTTTACCTTGTTTTATTAATAATGTTTGCTTTGATAATGCCCTTGCAGACTTAGGAGCTAGCATAAGTGTTATGCCTCTCTCGACCTACCTTAACTCAAGATTAGGCGAATTAGCTCACACTAAGTTGACAGTTGAATTAGCAGACAAGACAGTAAAATATCCAAAAAAATTGCTGAAAACGTGCTAGTAGGTATTGGTAAATTTGTTTTCCCCATAGACTTTATAATTCTTGATATGCCCGAGGATGTCAAAGTGCTCTTGATCCTCGGAAGACCATTTTTGTCTACCGCCCATGCTAAGATTGATGTGTTTAAAAGAAAGATTACTTTGAGGGTTGGGGATGAGAAAATTATTTTCAAAAGTGTTAAACCTGCTAGTAGTTTGATTAAGAGGGTCTACATGTTAAGCTTAAGAGAAAGAATGGAACTTGATTTAGAAGCTAGGCTAATGGGAGAAACTTTGGTGTTAAATAGATCATTAGACCCTTTATATGAAGATTACATCGAATTGAATGATCTTAATGTACCATTAGAACTTAGGAGAGATCAAGTTGATGATTTGATGCCCACCATTGAGGAAGGTGAGGTAATTGATGAGCCCATGATTGACATAATCAAGACTAGGAATAATGAAAGTTTTGACGAGTACCCTAGTTTTTGTGACTTTGACCGGAAGATCCATATTGATTGTGCCTACAACTTAAGATTTTCGTGCATGATAGGTTTCGAACATGTAAATGCTAATTTTTTCCCAATTTTGTCCGTTAATGTGATGTCTAGGGAGTTCTATAATTCTATAATAAAGGACAAAGTTGAATACAAAGGAAAGAACGTAGTCGGAACTTTTATGAATGTACCTATTTTTGTCAGAAATTTTTCTGTTGTAACTCATTTTGTAGTAGTGGAAAATATGGATGGCTACCGAGATCAAGACATGGGAGATATTATTCTTGGAGAACCGTTCTGCAAAGCTTCATGTGTGGAAGCAAGAAGGTTTGATGGGTTAATCACTATCCACAATGGTAGTGATAACGTGACTTACCAAATGGCGCGATCACATCCAAGGTTTAAACATCTATCCAATGCCCAATGCAACAAGATCAAGCCGTTACTAAAGGTGAGTATGCATGATAAGCTGAATGGAATCTCGCATCCGTACCAAAAGCTTAAAAGTTTCTACAAGGGGGTCTTGAACTTAGGACCCGAATATGTCCGAGATGCGAAGATGGAAGAATGGCTGACACGCGGGCACATAAGCGTGCATGAGATGGAGTGCAGATGCTCTAATTTTTGTGATTGCGTGGAATGCTCGTTGTTTAAGAAGTATTGTATACGAGAAAACGTACACTTGAATTGTAACTAAGCAACTGAGCTACTAAACCAAGTGTTTGCAGTTTGCAACGCAGTAAGTCGTGTAAGTCACTATATGAGCTTACTGATATCTGTTCCAGATTCTTGAATGGAATTAACTTAATCAGTTAACCTAAAATGAGGACGATGACAGCTTCATAAGGTTTAAACGATCCACAGCTATGATACAATGGTTGCACAGATGATACCCTCGGGTCCATAGCTTGTATGGATATTAAATAAGAGTGAGGAAACAATGAACAGTGATTGTGTAAGTATGAATGGCTCCTCAGTCTGACTGGCGTACGCGAATACAGCATTAAGAGGTTTTACTAAATAGAGTTTAGATCGAAATATCTAGGACTAACGTTCTAAATTATCGGGAAGTTGAATAACCGTTATATAATGGAAGGCGGATCGTAGCTTTACACTAGGACTCTTTCTAAAGCGAGAATGTCTTCAATACCACGCCGTCTTGCAAAGTCGTAGCTTAGAAATAATGAAAAGACAGAGTTGTGCAAGAGGATCAGGTTAGATGAAGCTCAAATAGTTGATCTGTCATAGACATCTTGATGTATATGAGCTAACGACATAGATGATAGAATATGAAGTGTCATATCGCCCTAAGCTAGGACAGACGACCGGATTATTGTGGTGGCCGTGTAGTTTTTTTGATCTCGCGCCAGTTGTCGCGCAGTACGTCGTTCACCTCGAGCATCAAGTACTCAGAAGCTTGTATCTTCTTCATGTACTCTCGCTTGGCGAGGAGACGCACTTCAACTGATGTGTGTGTGTGTAAGAGATGTACTAGAACTGTCCAAGTATCTTTGATCTTGTATGTGGTTTTCTCTATGCTCGCTTAAATATACGGATTATGCTGTCTATCAGTATAATGTCAATAACGATTATATTGTGATAAATGTTATCGCACATTGTTGTATCATGCCTGTTATACTTATATAGTATAGTCTAGATGACCACAGAGTATATCTGTAGTGTGTACTTAGAATTGTACAGTGCTGCTAATTGGTGCAGTATAATACGGGCATTTCGACCTATGCTCATCCAGTTTATGGATCTCTAGTGATCGTGATGGATAGTTTTCTGCTACGAGTTTATTTAGTTTACGTTTGGTACATACTGTTAGATTACATCGCTTTAGGACATACCACTGAGAGTTAGTGACTTAGATAAAGAATCAATACGATGTGTTAGGCAGTGACAATAAGTAATTAATCAGTACTACGTAGCTCTATATTAGATCATGTAATTCTCGTCCTTTGTGATACAATGTGTCCTTATGCGCTATTTTGTATATGCTAGTAAAGTCTCAATTCTCAGAACGAGAGAACTATGTACTGTGAATGTTATAACTTTTTCGACACAGAATAAACACTCTCTAATTTACGGTATAGTGTTTATGTAATGAGAATGTGCACTTCGTTGTTTTGGTATAGAGTGAGCTGTTGTAACACGAGAGGACGCTAGTTCCCATCCACGAAGGTCTCTCGCGGATTTGATGATATTGTAGAAGTGTCGCTGGTTCTGGTTAATTCTTGAGTGCTGTTGTAACGATGTTAGTATGTTACGTACAAGATATATGTTGTTGTATGTCGATCGGATTCAGCTCTTATCATATCATTGTGAATGAGCTATAGCATAGCGTTGAAATACCAAGATATAGGATATAGCTCCGGTGAGATATTAATATATCATCTATCAACCGTAATATACTCGCTGTTGTGTGTCTGTGTAATCTGTCATAGTATCTGAATTCAGGAGCTAAATACACCTCTATGGCGTGTTATGAGTGACTTCTATGATGTATGTCTAATAGATGCTAGACAATGTGGATCAACTCCACGTGTAAACTGATTATTGAGTGAACTCTCTAGGCTAAATCCGCTAACTTATCGTAGGATATGTGTGTGATAGTGTATGTTATTTTTGGATAATGTGATTCTGAGTGAGAACTTATCTGTAACAGTTATCTATAGAAGTTTTGTTTGCATCGCTATAGAGATATAGTGATGTATTGATGAACTCTGTTTCTGACTGAAATTCCCAACATAATGAGAATTCTTAATCTCTCTTTTAGTGTTTTTCTAAAGTATTTTACTAGAGTTTTAAGTATCAAGAAAATTAATTGCAAATGATAGGTATATAGTTATACTTAAGTTTATTAGTCAAGCTTGTATGTTGTCTCCCTACACCCGCGCACTCACAAGATAGTGATGATTGTTCGACTATACTATGGTATCGATAGAGTGTATGATTAGTAGATACTCCGCTGCTAAAGAGTATGAGACTACGCGTATTAACTTCGCTCCTAGTAAAATACCGTAACTGTGCTGTGTAGAACAATGAGGCAAAGTATGTGTTGAAATAGTATGTGCGGATAGAAGTAATGATCGTATTTGATGAACTCTAATTAGATGAGTGTCTGAGTCAAGTTTATGTCAATATATGATGTGAGTTTAATCGCCACTATGTGTTAAGCTACTGTTGTGTTTAGTTTTGTGGACTCTCGAAGCGTGCAAGCTTGTTTGTATGCTTTTTTGTGTATTACATTAGTTTGCGGTTCTGCAATTGGATGTAGTTGATGTTTATTCTGGAAGTTAATCTAAGTATCTAACTGTATAGATTGTATGTTTGTTTCATTTCAAAATTTAACAAACCATATAGATTATATAATGGTGACTAATATATGTAATTGTTGTGACGGCTGATGTATTGGATCATTAGGCGCCGTTAAATGTTCATGGATCATTTTATCTGCTGGTTGATAATGTTGTATAAGTTTGTTGTCTTTGTTTCTAATTTTAACTGTCTTTATGTGTTTGACAGATACCAAGTGACAAAAGTGTTGAAGGAGGTGATGATGCCTTCAACACTTTTTCTTCAGTTAACTTGTGGTGGTAAATATGTTTCTCATGCTATCTTTGTTGATCTTGGCGTGCACAAATGTTCTTGAAGTCGTGCATATATGTTCTCGAAGTTGTGCATATATGTTCTCGAAGTTGTACACATATGTTCGCGAGGCGTGCATATATGTTTTTGGAAGAGTGCACATATGTTCGCGAGGCGTGCATGCATTTTTTAAGAGTGCGCATATGTTATAGTGAATTTGATAATACTTTGTTTTTGAATTGTAATTTATTTAATATCAAACAAAAATAATGATATTTATGTTTTTGCTTTTTTAATTTAGAGGTTACATATATGTGTTTATGTTTTTAGTTATAAAGTTTGAAGATTAAAGAGTGTATACTCGAAAAATATGTGCAATTACCATTATAAGCAAAAAGAAATCTGCACTAAAAACATATGAAAACAATATTAAAAAAACATATATGCACTAGTTTTTTCTGAATATATGTATGCTGAAAAAAAATATAAAACTAAAAAAATATTGTTTTTTTAATTCTAAAAATTATAAGGTTTAAAAAAATGTTTTTTAATAAAGAAATTTTAAAAAGAAGGTGAAAATGCATTTTACTAATATACCCTTTCTATTTAAATAAAATTATTTATTAATATTAAATTCTTATTGGTCCAAGAGTGGTTCTGTAGGTTCTGTACAAAAAATGATTCTACAAAGAACGGTCCCTTATTATGTATTATATATTATTTATATATATATATTATATATATATATATATATATATATATATATATATATATATATATATATATATAACATATATATGGGGCTAACTATGAGTGTGTAAATATGAATTAGTGACTGGACGCCACCTCAATGATGACATGGCACACACAATATATACTCAATAATATGAAGATATACTCTCTAAAATACGATATTTCTAAAATACGATATTCATTATATACGTAACCTGTAACTAACAAAAACTCACACCACAACACAGAACCTTAAACCAATATTCATCTTCTCAAAACCCTAAATATAGGTCATCACCCTCTATAAATAAACCTGTAAACCCTAATATGGAACTACCCACTACACCACCTCCATCTGTCACCCTTTCGAACATCATCAGCATCGCTAATCTCTACACCTGGGAGTGTCCATTGCATTATGAGCATGCATCTTTTTTACTGAGTTTTCTGAAATCATTATGTTCGTTTTAATTTTTTTAGAGCGGTAAAGGCTGTGTGTTGAAGGTGAAAAAAACCACACACGACTTCCTACACTATGTTATGTTAACCTGTAACACTGACATGATTCCTATAGTTCTGTTATTGTTAGGTTTTCTTCTTTTTTTTGTTTTTTTAATTATGATGTTATAGTGAATAGCATTGTTATGGCTAATGCCGGTCCACATACAAATGGGAGTCAGTTCTTTATCACATTGGCACCAACGCCATTACTTGAAGGTAATCATTTTATTGCCTGTTACGTTAATCAATTTGTCCCATCTTTTCTGGGTTGATGATTTAGCGTTCCGCCTAGGTTGATCATGGATTCAACTACATGTCAGGATTTGCTTTTTTTTACTTTGAGGATGAGCGTGATGCTGAAGATGCCATTAATGCACTTGACAATACCGCGTTTCGATATGACAGGCGCAAGCTCTCAGTTGAATGGGCTAGGGTATGTCGGCTCTATGTAAACTATCTATTTTATTGAATTTATTTTTTACAGTAGCCCAGGTGCGAGATGATGTTCAATAAGTAAAGTATATGTAATAAAGGCTCATGTAATAAAGTGGATCTTATAGTATCATTGACTTCCCTTTTAACGTCTCAGCATTTGACGTAATCTAATGCTGAATAATAGTTTATTTTTGGGCCACTCATATAGCTTTTCTTGAATCCTGTGTAATAGGTATGGGATGATGTCGCTGGGCGTAGGCAGTATACGTTTGAGGGGTATGAGGCTCCTGTATATTCTGTGTGCCCTCACTATAAAGAACAAATACAGGCAAGTCTCCTTATTCTTTACTTTTCGCTGAAAACATTAAAAATATTACATTTTTTATATTGTAAATAGTTGTATCTGTTTTCTATAGTTTATTTTCTCTACGGAAATTGATGGGAGGATAAAAGCATGGCTTTATGATTGAATGCGGTCAAGAGTAGATTATGATGCTCCTGGTCCTGGCCGTTCTTGCACGACAATGGCATAGAGCGCCAATGGAATCAGGTCTACTTAAATAGACATATTCTAGATTAAAAATATATCCCTCGTCAAGTGTTTCTTTGTTCTCAAATCAAATATGAACTTTTAATCAGTGGGTGGTCACTTCTTCCAGAAACACCAAACAACATAATCCAACAATTATCAAAGGAAAAATAGAGGAAAGTGAGGTACCCTGAATGTAGATGCTGAATTTAAAGACATGGTTAATGCGAGTAATCTGAATCTTTTGAAGAATATGAATAGACAACAGTTAGTTATCACAGTTTTTAGGCCCATATTTTAAATTCCTACATGGATTAAATCTATCTTATTCTATGCACCAGTAATATGACCTTCCTCAAACTTACTCACGATGTTTGTTGTAGCGATTTGCTTGCAGCTTATGGAACAGCGGGGCTACGGGCAAGAGTACATAAATCGTTACAAGATGAAGACCAGGTATGTCCTAATTCCCCATTTTATTGTAAGTTTGGTGGGCTTGTTTCAAATTTGGTTTGGAATGCTAATGGTTCACGTTTCACTTTCGGTAGGTGGGGGTATTAAGTCGATACAAAGACCAATGCTTATTCAGAAACAAAGTAAAAAATCTTTCCACCAATTTGTTCCAGTTTTTTCGAAACACTTTGTAGACTTGCATATCAAATGTTTCATAATATCTCGTGAACAACGGGCCAACATTGTCTGCTGTGTGGAGACTTAAAGCTGCACTAGAATTAAGGAGCTTCTGATCTGAAACTACTATACACATCAAACCTCCGTAACCTTCCCTTAAAAACAAAAGCCTTCACGGATGCATCTGTAACATGAAAACAGTTTTTGATGCACAGTTCTGTAAGCCCTGCACAAACATAAGTGATGGTGGCAATAACATTATCTGTTATGCATGTGACCGAGATCAAGATATGACAATTTTTTGTTGATTTTTCCCTCACTCTGTAACAAAAACATGATCCCTTTACCGGTTACCCTCTTGCAGCCTCTTAAAGATAAGCAAGCAATAGGCGCATTCCCTGTACCTAAAACCCACATACCAACATCAGTAACATCTGCACCCCCTAAATTTATATGTAAGATTCTCAAAGAAGTTGACTTCAGTACGGTGAGAATATTGTATAATTATATGTGTTCAGAATTACCAAACACCCTCCTTTTCAGCAGTTTGTTAATTAATGCTTTTTTGCAATACTTTGTCTGTTTTGCAGGCAACCGTTACTGATATTCTCAAGCAGCTTGGTAAGCACCCTCATTCCTCATTAGTCAATATTTTTCAATGATTGCTCTGTTTTATTTTTTATAGGTCAACTGGTAAAGTAAAATAAGAAAAGATTTAAAAGTGAACAAGTCAAACGGGTCAAAAGTTACCCAAAATGTAGTTTTAATGCGACAAACTTCGAGTGTACTCTTCTGTTTTTGAGATACTCATGTACGTACCGAGCTGCTAAATAATTAACAATGTTGATGAGCATAATTGTTTTTACTTTTATTTAAGTTACCTATTCATATATATTTTCACAATGCCTTGGACGTGAGGAGTCTTATCTCAGTTACTCAATTAGGAATTTCTTACATTACAAACAAGATATCATGCTGATAAGGATTATTAAATCGCATTGTATAATGACTTAAAACTACTCCCACCAGCAATTCTCTTTAGATTTCAACTTAAAACCACTCCCACCTGAAGAAGTAAAATGGAAAATAGGAATTCCAGTGGATGTTTATAGATGAACTTTGGCTTTGGAATATTTTCGTTAGTTTGCTTATTATAGGTCAATGTGGAAACACAACGTGGTTTTATTCCAGTTGGCTGCTTACAACCAAAACTAAATTAATATACTAATTATGTTCAGAAGTTACAGTATCAATTTGAAGACAACTTTGTAATTTAGACACGAGAATAGTGTTTGTAGTTTACTAATGGTGACCTTAGTTTATGATTTCTATTGTAGTATATATGATCCTAGCTAGCATGAATTCAAGAATGAATTAATAATATAATACTTATGCATGTGTGTTATTAATGAATATATTTGGCAAAATATGAATGCATGAATGTTTTACCCATCTGTTTACAAGTACGCAAGAATTGCTATGCATGTTTTTCTTACAAGTCTAGATCACGTTTATATAGTCATCTACACAGTATGTGTGTGCACTACTTTTATCTTCACATTAGCTGATCCATTCATCTGAACGATAGGTATTTCACTAGCTGTTTCCATGGATGCGATTAACAACAACAACGTTGTGGATGAAGTGAAATCCTTTTTTAGTCGGCACCTCTTCTGAAAAATGTAAACAGCATAAACGCAAAGCTAACCCAATTTATCCATCAGAAATCCTCTTTATCAGGCATGTTCATTATGACTGTATATGTGTAGTTTATCCCACTTTCTATATTTTCACCATTTTGTGAAGTTATATTGGCTTCTGTTGTGAGGAAGAAATATCCCTAAAAGGGTTGTATGTGTCATGCCTGGTGGTACCACTGTCCCGTTATAGAGCATACATTGTGTGCGATACATCGTAAATTCACTCTGGGACAGAGTGGTTATCTTTATATAAGTTCAGCAATTGCTTGTGAGTATACTACCATACTAATTTCTAATCTCGTTTTGAACTATTATCACATATACGTTTAAAGATAAGATAAATTTGGTGATGATATGCAGGTACTTCTTGAGATTCGGATATTCAGTCATGTTTCTCTATAGAAGGTGAATATCGAGTCTATTATACTTAAAAGTTTGACTTATTGACTGGGCTTGATGATCATTCATGCATAAAAGGTTAACTTTCTAAAAAAGTGATTTGAGTGTTTTAGCAATTCATGATATGGTTAAAATAGTGAGGGAAAAGGTGCGATATATGTTTTTATTTTATGTTTCAGATTCTTTCGCTTGTGGTAAATATGATTTGTGATTATATATACAGTTAAATTGGTTATTTTGGTATGCAGTAAGATTTAAATGTACGAGAAAAGATCCTGATATAAGACAAAACCGACTTCTACCTTTAGCGTTATTTGATTTTAGCCTTCGATGTTTGCGTGTTGCAATATCTAGAGTCATGATCTTTCATCTGGATATAATTATGTTCTTTACAATTTCAAAGGACTTTGCGAGAATCTAATATGCATCGACTTTTTCATCCTTTTTTCCAGTTCTGGTCCCTGGGACCAGGAATACCACTATTCCAGGATCACACCTAATATCTCTTAGCAGGTATATTTTTAACTTTTCTGTTTTAAATATGTGTCAAGTTTAATTTTTACTATTTATATCAAGGAGGAGAATAGATCATGTTGACATATGAAAACTAATTAGAAAAACTCCTTAACAGATCTAGACGACTCACCTCTACTACTTCTAGGTAACATACCAAAAAGTCCGATTGTAGCGACGGGCAAACCACTCTCCCAACATGTTTGCCTCCGCAACAAGGGCAGGTGTAAGATTAGAAAGAACCGCATCTGATGATGTCAATAGGACCTGAACATAGGGAGCAAAAAGTTGTTAAAGAAGTCAACTAAAAATCATAATGTACCAGTTAGAACTACCTCTTCCCGGGATTTCTGAAGGAAATGTAGCCATTATCGATACAATATCCATCTCTACAGGTTGACCGTCTAATTCTTGTGACCACTGTACCCCTTGTGCATGAAGTTGCGCCTATCAATTAGACTTTAGCTTCGACTAACTTTGTAACTCCCCGAACCAAAAGGGTAGAAGTATTACAAATATTGTTTGTGACATCAAAAGCTACATAATATAAACAAGCATAAATAGCGGAAGTCTTTAATAAATAACCAAAGGATAATAAGTCAACATGACTTAAGGTACATAAGTTCTCAAAGGACAGACATATCCAAACAAAATAACTGAAATAACGAATGTCTTGAAAAGACACAATGCGTATATCAAAACTTAAAGATCTTAGGGTCTTAATCCCCCCCTAATAATTATACTATAAGTCCACCATCAGCACTCATTGCCTGAAAAGGCAACCCCGGTCATATGCTTAGTACCTGCCGCAGAAAAGAAAGTGCGGCTGAGCTTACAAAGCCCATGTGAACAGATATATATAATCGAATGCAAAAGATAACGGAAATCAAAGGATACGATACAAGTGCAAAGGATATCACAAGACATGATCAAAGGATACTAATATAAGTAGACAAATCAGAGATCAAATCATAGTGTAGGATAATTGAATCATAAAGTCGAATCAAGTCTCAATTTCTTAGCCCAACAAATCATATCATAGTAACCATGGGTAGTAGCTAGCCACAAAGTGAAAGCGTGGAGTGCACCAAAAACATCAGTCACCAAATATCAAATTACATATGTCATAATCCATCGAAATTACAAAAAAAATCTGGGATCAACCCCCATACGCCCCTTTAACAATAATTAATAATCTTCATTATAAGCGCATAACAATATCAAATGGTGGTCGGCTGTGAGAAATCACTCACTCACACATGAGTCATGCCAAAGGTGCATCAATGACACGGCCATGTTACCTTCATGGCTAGGAAACAAATAGTGGCTTGGTTCTCAAACTGAAGGGTTCAAAGCAAAGTCATATCAAAGTCATTTCAAAGGGATCATATGCAAAGGTTATTGCCAAAGGTTCAATAGCAAAAGGTTCAATATCAAGGTTCAAATATCCAAAGGTAGCATAGCAGGGTTCAAAATGGAACATAATGACAGATTTATAAGAAAACCACGATAAAAGGCTCAAAGCAAATGTAGCAAATCAATAAGTAATCAAAGATGGAAGGAATATGTCTTGAGAAGCCTTAAACGATAAGGTCAGAATTATCTTGTTCCTTATTCTGAAGCAAAGCATTAATCCAAAGAAAACACCCCAAAGGAATATCAAACTCACTCCCTCTTGACCCGACCTAAAGAAATGATGAATTCGAATTACAAACCATTCATTTAAGTTATACTTTCTATTTTTAGTAATTTCCATTTTTGTAACTTCCATTTTTTATGTAAGTTTCCAAATTAGTAATTTTCATCGTTTGAGATTCCATTAGTATTTTGATATAGCCTTATAGGACACTTAATTTGCCACCTTACAAGTTATTTAGGGTTTTAATATGGACTGCTTTCCATATTTTAGGGTTTAATATACAAAATCAATGATTTTCAAGGTTAAAAGTGTAAATATCAAAGTTTCACATTTTATTCAGATTATACCTTTCATTTTATGTATTTACAAGCCAAACCCTTAATTTTACATAATTTACATATTTAGCCCCTTTTGTTTATTAATTATTTAAACAATGTCTTTACTTATCCATATTTACAAAACAAGCCCTTATAGATTCAAATATGAAAAAATCATACTTTATACATTAAATACTAACCAAACCTTCCACTTTTCATAATTTACAATTTTAGTCCTTCTATTTTAATTAATTAATTTCTAATTACTTATTATATGTAATTAACCATTTTAATCCAAAATAATATCAAAATGACATTTTATACCCCCAAACTTATTTTATACAGAATATATTAAATATAATAACATGTCTAAAACAGACCCCATAGTTTCAGAAATTACAAAACAAGTCCTTATACTTTAAATATCAATTCGGCAAATCAATTAAATCCCCAAAACTCTAATTTAATTTTTCCCAATTACAACCACAATTATTTCCCAATCATTGGCATTAAATGCACCTGGAAAAATTATCAAAACCCTAACCCTAATTTTATTTCTTCCCTTTTCCTTTTTATTCGAAAATGCAAACAATGATAAATCCAATATTATTCGAATCCTTCGCATAATTTTTTCCACACAATTTATCTGGAGTTTTATCGTGATAGAAAACCTTAGAAAAATATAAAATCAATTGTACAAATATTATTTGTGCCGATTTCATAATTAGCTAAAAATTAGGGTTTCAAACATGATTTAATTATTTCGACCAAACTAACATGCATGAATATTTTTCTTAAGCATAGAACGAATTAGTATGATGAAAAATGAGTTACAAAAATACCTTTGATGATCCTTAGTGATTTTATGAATTATTGAACCCGGTTGCTTAATTCGAACCCAAAACAATAACACGAATTTAGAACAAGCTTTAAACAACCTTCCCACTATTTTCCCCAACAAAATCCTGACCTTCAAAACACCCTATAAAAATCTTCCTTGCCTTGGAAAAATTTTGAGCCGCCTCTTTTGATTTTATTAGGGTTTCGGGATTTTTGTTTTTGGATTTAACAATATAAAAATGCATAGATAAATATAATAGGGTATTATGCCGAGTTATGGGCTTCCAAAAGAGATATAATCAGATTATAAAACTTGCAATATTTATTTTGTATTTATCCTTATTTATTTTATTTAATTTGTAAAGTATAATTAATTTAATATACTTAATTTCGGCTTAATAATTATACATAATTATTAATTATTTTTTTCTTACATAATATAAGATATTTTAATCTTACAAAAATTTCATAATTGTCACATGTTGTAGTTTCATAATTTCTAACATTTAAATGAATTTTATTTAAGCTTTTATGGATTTTCTTGCATTAGGGGTATTTTGGTAATTTTACACTTGTTGAGATTTTTAGGTTTTACAAGTTCTTCCCCTCTAAAGAAAATTTTCGTCCTCGAAAATTGAAATGAACAGGGAATAAAACGAAGTCGGAGTGAGAACGAAACGAACACTAGCCGAACTAGACAAGAAGAAAGGAGGATAACTAGCTGCTTGACTCTTCGGTCTCCCACAGGTTGCCTCAAGCTCCTGGGTGATTCTTCCAATTGAAACCTTCACATAAAGGAATAACTTTGTTTCTCATGACTCTACTCTTGACGATTAGAATGGAATTCCGGTTCCTCTGGACAAAGACTTTCAGGCTGATCTGACTCATAAGGATAAGATGCGTCATGCAATGGATGGATAAATGGGCTATTCCCCTCTAAAGAGATAATGAAAGGACATCGTGAAGTGCGATGACATCTGCGAAGGAACTCTCTTTCGGGAAGCGCCCCCAGACGATACGAAACTTCTCCAATACGTTCCAAAATCTCAAACGACCGGATGAATCCGAGGATTGAGCCTTGCCCTTGATTACCAAAACGTTTTAACTCCTTGAATGGCGAAAAAACTTTCAGATAATTTACGCGAGATCACCACTTGAAAACTTAGTCACGTCATGCTTATCGCATAACCTCTTCTGTCGCGATCTCGCCTCTTTCAAGTTTCCTTAGGCAACAGCCACTTTCTCTTTAGTAATCTCGATGAGTCCGGACCTTCAATCAAAACGCTCACATACTTCATACCAGGCAATAGGGTGCATCGACATTTTTTCTACCAATACAAAGCTCGAAAGGTGCTGCCTTGATGCTAGCATGCCACTATTTTTTAGGAAAAACTCCACACAAGCACAAATATTCATCCCAGTAGTACCTGTCATTCTAAGCACCAAGCCCTCAAATATCTTCCAAGGTCTGAATGGTCCTCTCTGATCTGACATCGGTTTGAGGATGAGATGGTTTGTACTAACTTAAGACGAGTTCCCAAGCTTTCTGTAATCCTTTCCAAAGATGAGGGGAAATTCAGGATCTCTGTCGGACACAATAGAAGTTTGGATTTGTACCCATGCAGTCTAAACGATTTCTGTCGAAAAATCTCCGCAACTTACTTAAATACCATAATTCTTTAAATGGGTAAAGAAATGAGCAGACTTGGTTAGCGATCAACAACCATCAAATCGCATCATGTCTTTTTGAGTAGTAGGCAAACTAGTAATGAAATCCATAGAATTCTCATCCCATTTCCACACAGGAATCTCAACGGCTCTGTAACAACCACTAGCCCTTCTGATGTTTACATTTGGACCTAGCTGACAAATCATACAAACTTGGATACTACGTAGCCACATCTTGCTTCATTCGTTCCTCCATATGTACTGTTTCAATTCTCTGTACATTTTGGTTGAACCTGGATGAATAGTAAATGGAGAACCATGAGCTTCCGTCATAACCTTCTCGCAAAGTGCCTGATCATTAGGAACACATGCCTATCTTCAAACCACACAACACGTCATCGTCAACACTGGATATCAGTGTGTTTTACCGTCTTCAACATTCGGCAACAATAGCCCACAACTCACCGATCGTCTCTTTGAGTTTCTTTAATCTTGTAGCGGAGGTTAGACTACTATCCTCATACGCGCCCAATAGCCACCAGAACCTCGTACACATAGCTCAACATCCAAACGCTCTAAATCACGAAGGATTATGGAATCAAAACAAGCTATCATCCCAGATTTTCGACTAAGTGCGTCGGCAACCACATTAGCCTTGCCCGGATGGTACTGGATGTTAGTGTCATAATCTTTCAAAAGTTCCAACCATCTTCCCGGTCTCTTGTTATGTTCTCGCTGAGTATAAAAATATATTTGAGCTCTTATGATCTGTAAATATGTCACAAGCTTCACATACCAGTATAGTGTCTCCAGATCTTCAATGCAAAAACCACCGCAGCTAACTCAAGATCATGGGTTGGATAATTTACTTCATAAGGCTTCAGCTGTCTTGAAGCGTAGGCGATCACCTTCCCATGTTGCATCAAAACACAACCCAAACCTTTCTTCGATGCATCACTGTATATCTGAAAACCACCAGAACCTGATGGAAGAGTCAATATCGGAGCAGACACCAATCTCCGTTTCAATTCTCAAAATCTCCTGACGATTCATCGTCCACACAAACTTCTCTCTTTCTCATCAGATGGGTAAGTGGTAAAGTAATCGGGAGGAAGAAAACCCTCAACAAACGTCTGTAATAGCCAGCAAGCACAGAAAAACTTCTCACTTCCGGCACCGTTAGTATCGTCTCGGCCATTTGGTGATAGCTTCAACCTTTGAGGATCCATAATGAGGCGTATGCAGATACAATATACCAGGATCAGCGTTTGCTGTAACCAGAACTGAGCACTTACGAAAACTTAGCATTCAACTTCTTCCTGTCTAAGAAATCTCCAACCACAATCCGTAGATGTACGCTCATGCTCTTCTTCAAAATTGGAGTAAACCGAGGATGTTGTCGACTCTTAAATCAATAATTAACCACCTCTTGGTGGATGAAAACTATAACGAAACTTATCAAGGTACCCTCGTGGAAAATACGGTTCATCAAATCCCATAAACACGGGCAGGGCATTAGTCAGGACGTAAGGGCATAACCAAGAACTCGTTAGTGGCCATAAGCGTACGGAAATGCGATTACAGTCTTAGAAAATATCTGCCTCTCTCACACGATGATGATGATACAGGTTCGAGATCAATCTTAGAAAATATTTGGCCCCTTGCAGTTGGTCAAACAAATCGTCAATGCGCGGAAAAGGATAGCCAACGCGCGGTAATTTATGGACTGTCCGGGGTTGAGGTTACGAATTGATAATATGGTTGGATTCGCGGTAATCAATACACTAAGCGCATGCTCCCATCCTTCTTTCTTAAACAATAAGACCGGGTGCACCCCTCGGCGAACACTGGGGTTAATAAAGCCATTCTCCAAACATCTCTTGTAACTGCTCCTTTAACTCTTCAATTCAACTCGGTGCCATTATCGATGACGGAAGCCTTTGAGATAGTTTCAGCACTCGGGAATTTAAACTCAATTGCCAATTCAATATCTCTAGCGGGCAGGAGTCCAGGAGTTCATCATGGGAAAAAACATCAGCGAATTCCACGAACAACAGAAAGATTTTCAATATTGGACTCTCCAAGATGTGTCCATAACAGAAGCCACAAGAAAAAACCTTGGCACCATCTGTGAAATAAAGGTACGTGACTTCAATAGCAGAGTATGAGCTTAACGGACTTAAGCGGTGAGGAACCATGATAAAACAAATTCCGGTTGGCGGAAACGTTACCAAAGTTCCAGTCCTAGCATAGCAGTCAATGTAGCTCGTATGAGAGCCAACAATCCTGCCAAGAATCACATCAAAAGTCGAGCATATGGATAGAAGTAAATTCGCAGGACGAATACAGATCAGCAAAACGTATAGGGCAGTTTAGGTTAACATATTCTGGCCTCGAAGGTTAGGAACATCATCATACGTGTTTGAGGGTAGTCACCATTCTGATCGACTCGAGAAAAACGGATTAGCAAACGAAACAAGATAGTTACAGAAGAGAGTTACTCAGAAGGAAATTAATGTCCTACCCAATCCTCCACAGGTCATAGCCTTAAGCTCTAAGGTCATAAGACCACGGGTAATGGTAACCTGAGCTTCTGAATACCATAAATTGTACCGCCCGACCAAAAGTGTTTTTAGAAGTATTACAAATATGGTTGTGACATCAAAGCATCTAATCATTAACACAAGCTAAACAGCGGTGTCTTTAAATATATAACCAAAGGAAATAGTCAAACATGATAAGGTACATAAGTTCTCAAAGGACAGACATATCCAAACGAAATAACTGAAATAACTGAATGTCTTGAAAAGACACAATGGTATATTTCAAAACTAAGATCTCTAGGGTAAGTCCACACTCAGCACTCATAGCCTGAAAGCAACCCCAGTCCTAGCTTAGTACCTGCAGCAGGAAAAGAAAGTGCCGGCTGAGATTACAAAGCCCAGTGAATAGATATATATAATCGAATGCAAAGATAACGGGAAATCAAAGGATACGATACAAGGTACAAAGGATATCACAAGACATGATCAAAGGGATACAAATATAAGGTAAGACAAATCTGAAGAATTCAAATCCATAGTGTGGATAAGATGAATCAGAAAGTCGAAATCAAGTCCAACTTCAAGCCCAAACAAAATCATCTCATAGTAACCATGGAGTAGCTAGCTCCAAGATGTGAAATACGTGGATTGCCACCCAAACATCTGGTTTCACAAATATCCAAATATCATAATGTATATTTCATCGAATTACAAAACAAATCTAGGATGCATCATACGCCCTTAAAAAACTATATAATCTTATATGCGCATACAATATCAATATGGGGGACGGCTGTGAGAAATTACTCACTCACCAACATGAAGTCATGCCAAAGGTGATTAATGACACGGCCATTTACCTTCATGGAAGGAAACAAATAGTGGCTGGTTTTATAAAACTGAAGGGTTCAAAGGCTCAAAGTCATATCAATGTTCATTTCAGAGGGTATCATTAGCAAGGTTCAATGCCAATGGTTAAATTTCCAAAGTGTTCAAATATCAAAGGTAGCCATAGCCAGGGTTTCAAATGGAACATAATGACAGATCATATAAGAAATCCAAGATAAAAGGCCCAAAGCAAATGTAGCAAATCACATAAGTAATCAAAGATGGAGAGGAATAAGTCATGAGAAACCTTAACGATAAGGTCAGAATATCTGTACCTTATTCTGAAGCAAAGCAATAAACCAAAGAAAAACCACGAGGAATATCAAAATCACTCCCTTTGACCAGAACCTAATGAAATGTAGAAATCGAACTTACAATCCATTCATTTTAGTTTTATACTTTCTATTTTTAGTAACTTTCCATTTTTAGTAACTTTCCATTTTTAGTAAATTTCCATTTTTAGTAACTTTCCATTTTTAGTAACTTTCCATTTTTAGTAAGTTTCCAAAATTAGTAATATTCATCATTTGAGATTCTATTAAGTATTTTGAATAGCTTAGGGATTAATTATGCCAACCGTTTACAGTTTAGGGTTAAATATGACAGCTTTCCATATTTTAGGGTTTAATATACAAAATCAATGATTTTCAAGGTTAAAAGTGTAAATATCAAAGTTTCACATTTTATTCAGATTATACCTTTCATTTTATGTATTTACAAGCCAAACCCTTAATTTTACATAATTTACATATTTAGCCCCTTTTGTTTATTAATTATTTAAACAATGTCTTTACTTATCCATATTTACAAAACAAGCCCTTATAGATTCAAATATGACAAAATCATACTTTATACATTAAATACTAACCAAACCTTCACTTTTCCAGAATTTCAATTTCAGTCCTCTTTTCAATTTAAATTAATTTCTAATTCTCTATATTATATGTATTAACACATTTTAATCCAAAATAATATAAAATTGACATTTTATTACCCCCCAACTTATTTATACAGAATTTAATAATATAATATCATGTCTAAAAGACCATAGTTTCATAAATTACAAAACAAGTCCTTATACTTTAAATATCAATTCGGCAAATCAATTAAATCCACAAAACTCTAATTTAATTTTTCCCAATTACAACAACGATTATTTTCCAATCATTGGCATTAAATGCACCTGGAAAAATTATCAAAACCCTAACCCTAATTTTATTTCTTCCCTTTTCCTTTTTATTCGAAAATGCAAACAATGATAAATCCCCAATAATTATTCGAATCCTTCCTAATTTTTTTCCAACAATTTATCTGAGTTATATGTGATATGAAAAACCTTAGAAAAATATAAAATCAATTGTACAAATATTATTTGTGCCGATTTCATAATTAGCTAAAAATTAGGGTTTCAAACATGATTTAATTATTTCGACCAAACTAACATGCATGAATATTTTGCTTAAGCATAGAACGAATTAATATGATGAAAAATGAGTTAAAAAAATACCTTTGATGATCCTTAGTGATTTTATGAATTATTGAACCCGGTTGCTTAATTCGAACCCAAAACAATACCACGATCGAACCAAGCTTTAAACAACCTTCCCACTATTTTTCCCACAATCCTTGACCTTCAAAACACCCTAGAAAAATCGTCCTTGCCTTGGAAAAATTTTGAGCCGCCTCTTTTGATTTTATTAGGGTTTCGGGATTTTTGTTTTTGGATTTAACAATATAAAAATGCATAGATAAATATAATAGGGTATTATGCCGAGTTATGGGCTTCCAAAAGAGATATAATCAGATTATAAAACTTGCAATATTTATTTTGTATTTATCCTTATTTATTTTATTTAATTTGTAAAGTATAATTAATTTAATATACTTAATTTTGGCTTAATAATTATATTAATTATTAATTATTTTTTTTCTTACTTTATATAAGATATTTTAGTCTTACAAAACTTTCATAATTGTACCATGTTGTAGTTCATAATTTTAACTTTAAATGAATTTTATTTAAGTTTTATCGAATTTTCTTGCATTAGGTGTGTATTTTGTAATTTTACACTTGTTGAGATTTTTAGGTTTTACAAACTTTGATACCCAATGGTTACAAATTATATTGGAAAATGGCATCCCATTGTTAGCGAACAGGTAATTAAGTGTAATACTTCGGTTCCATATATATTATATCATGTCTATTACTTTTTACAAATTTAGTTGCTCAATTAATGGTTGTTCTAAAGTTTTTTTATACATTGCTTTGTAGATTAACGGTTGATTCCTTCAATTATCGTGGCTCAGTCGGATGAGTGCAAAATCAGAGGTTTCCTTTTCAAACACTGATGTGGAAGTTATCATTCTCAAGTTGGCTGCTTCTTAAATTCGATTATACTTTAAAACTTGATATCAAATAGTGTACATTTTCATTTCTTTGATATTTATATCCATGGATATTGTTATAGATTGGTTAGCTTGTGAAGTATATTTATAAAAAAAGATATATTGTTGACTAAATGTTAAGCGTATTTAACTAATTAGGGTGTGGTTGATCGTGGTATCTTATTTGATGAACAAAATTTTGGTAGTACGTATATGAAGAATAATTTTGATCATTCTTTTCTCTTACAAATCGATTTGCGAATTCATCTTGTTTACCATGATTTCTCAAGAAATGATTACTTATCTCTCACACGAATCTAAGATTTTATGTTTACACAAACATGGCAACAACTGGAACTAAACGATAAACATTGTCTCAAAAAAAGATTTATGAACCGAACCCACCCTATTAGTAAACAATTCATCTAGATTTCAGTTGAACAAAAAATACACTCAAACCGTCTAATTTTTTTTAAAAAGAAACACTATTGCATAAAAATCTAACCGTTTACCTTAAACTTTTAAAAGATAAAACCTGAAAAATGAAACAAACCCGCCCGTCGGGCGGGTTACATCACTAAGTATATATATATATATATATATATATATATATATATATATATATATATATATATATATATATATATATTATAATATTTATAATCCATTTCGATTGAGATGGTTTTTATTTATGAGGTAGATTGTGAAGGTTTTCAATAATGATAGATTATTTAAAACTTGTGATTAAGTTTTTTCAAGCGTAAAACTCATTTTAATGTGATTATAATTCAAAATGTGTAAAAAAATTCGAATCAATGTTAAAAATCTCTCGATTTTGCAATATAAGTAAATTTGAATCTTCTATACAAATTTAAGAATCATACCATAAAACTCGATTTTAGCGATGATTTGTGAATAAAAATCTGTGATTTTATAGCTTTGCATTCACTATTAATGTGTTTACTTGTGAATCTACAAATCAAAAAATATGATATCAATGTTGTCAAACGTAGATTTCCCAAGTATTTTGCCAATTAGAATCGTTAAAGGCTTCACTGTACGACTTGGGTAAAGGATGTGGTAGACACTTGAAGATTAAGACGCTCAAGTAGATGATTAGACCTGACATGAAAATGCGTGACCATTGGGTGAACAATAACCGGGTTTGGGTTGATAATTAGAGGGTCGGTAGGCTGTTGACTGGTAAAGGGGAATGTTGGGCCAGAGTGTTCTCTGATTGTAAGGCACTAGACGATGTATTTTGTAATGGTGTATTTTGCAATGATGTATGGGTTGATGTATTTTGTAATGGTGTATGGGTTGATGTATTTTGTCAATGAACAATTAGCATAGGACTAGATGGATTTTGGTTCACACTTGCTTGTTCATTTTGTTGGTTAATAGTTGGTATTACTATTGGTGCAGTACGTATTGTTTGAGTTAAATTGTTTGGTGGGTCATCTAAAAAGCGTATGAGGGAGGAGAGGTGGATGTCATAGAGCCAAACGGGAAAATAGTTTCATCAAAAGTAACGTGTCGTGAAAGAATAATTCTATTAGTATTCAACTTAAGACAACAATACCTACGATGATTGGATGAGCAACCTAAAAAAATAGATAGTGTAGCACGTGGCTCAAGTTTATTGTTTCAAAAACTCGCAAAAGACTATAATCAGGTTTAGTGCCAAACAAATGTGTATATGAAACGTCATCATTAATGGCACTAAAAGGTAGAACATTTAACAAATAAGTAGCCATATCAAGTGCTTATACCCAAAAGTGAGGAGGAAGATGAGCTTGAAAAAGTAATGTCCGAATTAAGTTATTTATTGTGGGTATCATTTGTTCAGACATGCCGTTTTGTTGGGAGGTTTTGGGTAAGAAAAGCGAAATTGAATGCCGTTAGAGGCGAACAATTTGTGTAAGGCGTGGTTGTCAAATTCACCACCATGGTCACATTGAAAGGACTTAATTTCACACTTAAACTGAGTATTAACAAAATTATGAAATAACACAAATTTAGACAAGACATCCGATTTATTAATTAACGGATAAAACCAAACATAATGATAATATTGATAAAAGAATAAGATATAATATTTAAAACCAGTAAGACTCGAAGTGGGGGAGGTCCACAATTCCGAGTGAACAATGTCAAAACAAGACCTAACCAAATTATGGGAACTAGAAAAAGGAAGCTTCACGTGTTTGCCAAGCTGACAAATATTTAAAATTTGAAAGATAAAAAACTAAATCTTTTCTATACTCCTTATAAAGGAGATTTACCCAAATGTTGAAACTAGAAATCTAGAAAAGTTGAAATCTAAAAAAGTTGAAAAGTAGAAAACTAGGAATCTTGAAAGTTGAGAACACTAATTTAGGCAATTTTGAAACACTAATACACATTGAGAATACACATTACTACACGAAATTAATATTAATACACGGAAGAAATTAATTTAGGCAATGTTTTAACACAAACGAAATTAATACACAGAAGAAATTAATTTAGGCAATGTTGAAATACGAAATTAATACACAAACGAAATTAATTTAGGCAATGTTGAAATATTTAAATGGAAACTACTCTATATACAATCTCGTATTAATACACAAACGAAATTAATTGAATTCTATATACAAAACGTCACATTCTAATGGAAACTTACTCTATATACAATCTCACATTAAAAACTAATTTGGCAATGTTGAAAAACACGGTTTGCACTCCCCTATCTTTGGCAATGCCGTAACACTTTGGCTGGATGTAAATTCTTGAATTTAAGTTTTTGCATTTCAAATTTTGATTTTGAATCAACCTAATGCTGATTTCGAGCCCTATATAAGCAACCCATGAAGCCATGCTCAAAACCTGCTCGCACAACAAGCAAAAGAAGCAGAATGCTGTTATGTCTAATTATCTAGAAATTCATGATTTGGAGGTTCGGTTTGTTTACTATCATGTGTAATCATCTCGTTTAGTTTTGTTTACTTTGTCCTAATATTGTGGTTGTAATATACAGGTTGCTCCACATCCTAATCTTTTCTTCAACCCAAAGTTAATTAACTGGAATTAGGATGACGTTATTGTCATCCCAAGTGATGATGATGAAGCTGATGACCAAGACGAAATTCAAGAACCCGTTGAATGAAAAGGTTAAGAAGGATTAAATGAGTTAATGTTTGAACTTGTGTTTGTTATTTGTTGGTCTGATCCATTTGGACACTTTTGTTTCTGTTTCATATTGTTTTGTTCGATAACTTGACGTGGTTAGTCCAAGCAAATATTCTTTTTTTCTGTTTGTGTTGCGTTTGATCGAATATGAAAACCTTTGTTTAGCTGCCTACATACTTATTTCCCTGATAAAGTACATTTGATTTTGGTTTTGCTAAGGACTTTTATACAAACTTGATTTGAAACATCTTTGAATAAATTTCTGCAAATATATAAAATTCATTTACCAACCATAGGATGTTAATTGAGATGACCATATTTTAGATTTTTATAGCAACTACCCAAGAAATGAACAATTTAGGAGGTTGATAAGATGCTCCGCTTAATTTTTGTTAGTGTTATCTTTTTAAGATCTATCGATGTGCAAATGTATTGACAAAAATAAAATCGTGAAACCGCATCTTGCTGAATGTTCTTGATCGCTGACATGCGTACTTGAGCAGAAAAATGAAAAGATTCCAAGACTCTTTAAATCAT
This sequence comes from Tanacetum coccineum, assembly GCA_026074375.1. Lineage (NCBI taxonomy): Eukaryota > Viridiplantae > Streptophyta > Magnoliopsida > Asterales > Asteraceae > Tanacetum > Tanacetum coccineum. The sequence continues at coordinate 65,065 of BQNB010018306.1, forward strand.
CCAGATGTTAAGTATTTAGAATCACGTCCTTCCTTTCGAAACATGATACTTATATCATACCAATTCGTGGTGGCAATTCTTGATTATTACATGTGTTTTCTATTGCTAAGTGTAATCTCTCTATATTCTAATGCATAGTTTGATTTTAAATCAAAGTACGTACATCGGGAATGCCACTTTTATTTTCTACCATTTTTAAGGTATAAAAATTTTCCTATAATTGCCTTTAATATGAACTTTAAAAATGCACAAATGATCAATGTATCATTCATTGACATGATGGTGATGAATCAACAGAATGAATCATTGCTTGAATAATAAGGTCGTCCTTAGAATTAGGACTTAATTCGTTTGAGCAAAACTTAACATGTATTGGAGTGAGCATCGAATATATAATATATGGAGACAAGTTTATAAATATTAAGCAAACAAAAGTGAATTACAAACATAAAAGAAATAAAAGAACATGCAATGTAAATCCAAAATTAAGTCATGTAAAAAAAGCAAACTATTGAATTTTGCAACATTGTAGTTGTACTTGAAATAATTAGAAACAATAACGTGTAATTAACTTTATACATAATTAAAATAAATGACCTTAGGAGTGTAACATTCAATTTTTGTAACTATTGATTCTACATGTAAAGGAGAAAAAAATAAATTAATGAAATGACTAAAAGGTTTTTGCATATGGTAAAATCTACTCCTCACTTTTGAATAAAAAGTCAACCGCACTAAAATAATTTTATGTTTGATTAACATAAGATATGCAAATAAAATAGTGATTGAGGAGATGATTTCAATCCTACCAAATATATCTTTCACACATAATAAACTCATACCACTTTTTATAGATATGATCTTAATACTTACCGTACTTAAAATAGATCAAAAGCCTTCAATGCAAGATTGATTCTTAATTAATTTTAATAATACTTATAATTCCTGGTCACTTTCCATGCAAAATTTTAATCAAGTTAACTACGTGTCAAAACGCGGTATTTACTTTTTTAGAATGACGGCGATTTTCATTATAAAAGTTGCAAAACGCTAGACAAAAATATACAATTACATATAAAAAATATCTTTGAATAGGGTCTTGCAACAAGCAACCCAATTTAAATTATAGTTTGCATCTACTAAGGGCATTCACAATGATGAACCTTTTAAAAGGTTTATAATCTTGCTCACCATCATCAATGTCATTAATTTAAAATTTAAAACCTAAATTCTCCCATGGATTAAAGCTTCTTGAGGTTTTAATAGTTTGTTCAAACAAAAATTAAATACTATCAGGTAACATACATTCTTGGAACTCTTTAAAATCTTAGACCCTTTTCATTTTGCTACCATAGACATGAAAGTGTCCTCCCTATGGTAACAAATAGTCTTGAACCTCTTCATGAATTTTTTAGACCAATTCTTGAAACACCATACGTGAATGCTTAAATCATGCGGTATTCTTTAATTGTTATTCAAAACTCACTTAAAGACATTTCTATGTCACATGCAATGATAGCCTCAAATGCGTGCGTCAAGAAGATATACTGCATTGTTTTTGTTATTATCTCATATAGATGTAAAATGTTTCATTTTCCAGTTTTACTAACATATTTTTATATGTTCTTTGATATATGTTAATATTTTTTTTTGCTTAGATTGCACTTTATCGCATGTTACAACCGTTTGCAATAACACTTTGATGTTTTCACGAGACGAAACACTTACCACAGTATCACATATCTTTAATTGTCTGCCGTTAGAATATCACATATCTTAATTTCTTCCTTATAATTCACACTTAAGTAAGTTATTTGTACTATGATGGCGTCTAATATGTTTTTGGCGAACGTACGATTTTCATAATGTATACAACGAATTAAGTAGTTATAAAATTTTGCCATGTAGTTAGTCGTAATAATAAAATATGTAATAGTACAAATAAATTCTATTTCTCACAACGTAAACACTAAAGGCCCGAAGCAATGCGCGAGCGCAACTTTCTCGGTGATATTAGCATAGATGGAAAAAACGGCGTACATGAATATCGTATTGCTGTTGGGTTTTTTTTGCTGGCCTTCGTTGTCTGGAAACACTATTTTGGGATGTCATTTATTTTGGGCTCGCTTTTACCCTTTTAGTAGCTAACTATTAAGATATTATTTGACGTTTATAATCACATAACACATGAACACGTATTTGCTCACATGATATTCATAATTGTTGGAAACACTATTGAATATAAATTACCATACAATTATTAGGTTGTCATATGTTATTCCTTTGTAAGAAAGTCATTATAAAAATAATAACGTGTATCGACTTACTAATATTCTGTTTGGACATTTCTATTTTGCCTTAAACCATAACTTTTTTTCTAATTGGCCATTATTGCATATCGTTAATTATCACAATTTTGCATATCGTTTTTTATTTTGACCCACACAATTCTGTTATGAACGTTACACGAAAACTGTACCACAATATTGCATATCCTTAATTATCGGCCGCAAGGGATTTTTCGTGCGTGCACGGGTATTCGCCTAGTATATAATAAAAGAATTACATCATTTCAAAGTTTTCTTGGTAAAACAGTCTTATAGAAAAAAATTGGACCAAACAGGTGGCTTAATTTTGACACGTAGGCAAATCGTGCGATTTGATTGGTTAAAAAAAGTCAAAATTGAAACCAATTTGGTCAAAATTTAAAATTTTGGTGGAGGAAAAAACACATAAAAATACAGGGTTAAGTCTATTATTTAGAAACGTACTTTTTAAAATTTACACATCTAGAAACACACTTGTTTTTATTACCAATATAGCCATTTTAACTTTCAAATTTATAATTTTATAGTAAATATCTTTGCCTGATACCGGTTATAACCGGTCAACCTTTGAAAATGACCGACACGTCAGCAATTTTTAAATTTTCTTATTTATTTAAGATGACCTGGATTTTCCAACATGTCTCTTTTGCTTCATCAGTCATATTACACCTATATCCAAACACCCATACTAAAAATCTTCTTCTTCACCTTCTCAAAGTAAATTACACAAATCTTCTTCGCCTTTTTTTTACCAAAACCGCCACCACCACTTATATATGGCCACCGACACCAACAAAATCCATTCAATATCTTGTTAATAAAATATTCTCATAACAATATGGATCTAAACCATGACGAATGATGAAAAATAATTCAGGTCACAATATGGATCTAAACCAAAAGCCACCATACGTATCATTGGTAACCCACCACATCAGCTGTGGTGGTACCGTCGCCATCTTCATTAGCATGATGGGTCGTTCCAGTAACTCTTTATGTGTTGTGTGGTTTATTTGGTTTTGTGCTCAAGACTGAAACTTATCAATCTATATTATCTTAAGATATTAGGTGGTGGCTACAAGCAAGAAAGGGCAAAAAATTTAATCGATCTGACAT
>BQNB010018307.1:0-68505 GCA_026074375.1 Tanacetum coccineum
AACGTTTCTTTAACAAAAGAGTTTGTGGAATGTTGAGCTTTTATGAAATCACTTAATTGTTATTGGATGTTGTATTTGTCATCGGTGTTTGATCGATCATAGTCTCGATTGTAATCATTTCTTCCACATGAACGCCAATTATCGTGATTCGAGTCACGGTCGCGGTAATCATTGTAAAAGCGTGTACCTCGGAAGGTTTGCATGAATTTCACTTCTTTTTCATGAGACTTGGGTGTGTCATCATCGTTACAATCTGCGGTTGAGTGATTACCTATGCAGTGATTGCATTTGGCACGAGATTGGATATCTTTGTACTGAGCATCCATTTTTATGGTCATGGCATCCATTCTTGCCATAACTTTATTAGTATCGGAACTACTGCTGCCTTCATCGGCGAAAGCCATAGTTTTCTTAAAAGAGATTTTTGGTTTTTGTTTTTAGCCCAATCAAGTTTAAGTAAGCCATTGTCTTTGAGGAGTTGAAAGGCTTGATTGGAGTTTTGTAAAGAAAGATACTGCCAGCTGCGGCGTTTAGAGCTTCTTGGGTTGTTTTGTTAAGGCCGTGATAAAAGATTTTGATGATATTTCCTTTGGTTAAATTGTGGCCTTGGCAATTTCTGAGCAATTCTTTTATACGAAGCCAAGCATCAGTTAGAGTTTCGTGTTCATGTTGGGAAAATGCTCGGATTTCTTCGAGGATTCGATCGAATAATATTGGGGGAAAGAATCGGCTTATAAATGAGGTACAAAGTTCATCCCAGGATTTAATGGTTCCTTCATTGAGTTCATCCAACCAAGTTTTTGCTTCACTCGTGAGTGATACGGGAAACATCATTAGGCGGACGACTTCATTTTTGGTTTCTATGTATTTGAACATATCACATACACCGAGAAATTCGTGAATGTGTTCGTGAGGATTGGTTTTAATTCTACCATCGAATTGGTTTCCTTTGATGAGAGTCAAATGGTGATTGCTGGACCGGGAGTCGGGGCGACAACACGGTCAGCATCCCACATGGGTTCATCATCAATGAGGTTGTGATTCTCAAGAAGATTTAGAAAATGACGAAAGTGGTTGGTATCAAGGACATGTGGATAGATTACTCTTGGTTTTTCTAGCCGTTCGTCCCTTCGTTCAAATGGGACTCTCCTGTTTCATCGATAAAGTCTACGATTCAAGGTTTGTTCAGGTTCGGCTAATGGTTCGAAAAGTTCAGAATTGGAAGCATGTGTATGCATCCAAAGTGAAATGTAGGATAACGTTTTTAGGAAAAAAACATTTGACTGCAGAAAGTGTAGTGCACTTTCTGCAACGAAAGTTACAGCGAGTGAGCAGAGTGATTTTTTTAAAGACGTTATTAATATTTGTTTGAATTACTAAGGAATGATTATAGAACAGTTTAAAGTCCCCGGCAACGGCGCCAAAAACTTTCATGTGTTGTGAAAGCTTCAAATTTATAATACTGATTTTACTGATTTTTAGACCAACACACGGGTAAAGTATAACCCACGTATGTAGTATAATATTTCAGGTAAGACCAGGTCGTCCACAGAGATTTGGTTATGTTCGTATAATCACAATAATTAAGACAAATTTTAACTCTTTCAAGTAAAATAATAAGTAGCTGATAATGGTCGAATTCAATGATAAAGAGATATGACTACTCGTGTAGTTTCATATAATGCAGCAGCGTTGGTAAACTAGTGATCTTCAATTTTAATTCTTAACTTATAAAAAGGTTTTCTCGTCGAAAAACATTTTCACAAACTAACTTGTTTTAACTCAAGACTTATATTAGTTTAACTCGATCAAGTGTGTCACTCAAATAATCAAGTTACTATTATATTAAATCTATTTTGTTTACCAATTAACGTAAGCGGATTTCTCCAACCAAACGATAAAGATCGTAGACAAATCTTTAAAACTATATAGCACACAACGGGTCTTTCGACCTATACCATTATGCGTATACAATCAAAGGTGATAAAGTTGACAAGATCAAATACGATAGGATTTCAATATAAACTTGAGCTTAATATGATCACAATAATACCAAACGCTTCTTTATTATATTAATATAACCAAGTAGTCATAAGAGGTTTAGCCTCTCATGGCTACGGAGTTCATAATAACAAAGTAAAATAGGGAAATGAGATACATACGAGATTCAGATAGGTAAGGGATCATAAGATAACCCGTTTACAAGTATCGAATCTTATTTAAAACCCGTATTATACTAATCTTATCAAAACAGTCTTCTTGATGTTCGAATCGCCGGAATCGTGTGTGTAAAACACCAAGGATAGATAGAGAAATATTGGAGATGATTTGTAGAAGTGTGTGTATGTTGTTGAGTTGTGAGTGTCTCCAAATGGCTGATTTTCGTCTCTATTTATAGGTTGGATGAGGGGTGAAGTGCGGCGCACTTATTTAAAAGTGCGTCGTACTTCAGGTATTAACTGCTTTCATTAACTTCATGATGAAGTGTGGCGTACTTGGGGAAAAGTGTGTCATACTTGGTCTTCTTTTTATTCTTCATTCTTTATTATCTTCTATCTTGTCTTCCATAAGGCGTAAATACTTGTACTTTGAGTGCTTTTGAGTTAGGACTAACTTCAAGTGAACCTGCACACATTTCATGCTTTTAAGTATCAAAATTCTACGAGAAATGATGAAAATATATACAATAACGCCGCCTAAAACATGTATAATTAAGGCGTTATCAGTTTCTAAGGATAATTTATTTTATTTTAATGCTATTCATCGTGATGGTATTTTTGAGATTGATATGCATAATCATGTATCAATTGAGCGCTCTATTTACACATGTAGCAACAAGAAATCCAAGCGCAACTTGGATTCTACTTTTATATGGCATTGTCGTCTTAGCCATATAAACAAGAAACGCATTACAAAGCTGAAACACAATGGGATTCTTAAATTGATTGACGATGAGTTATTTGACGTATGTGTATCTTGTATATCTGGTAAGATGGCAAGAAAGCCTTTCACCCATGCAGGCGAGAGGGCTAATGAACTACGTAGACTCATACATACTAATGTATGTGGCTCATTTAGAACCACGTCGAGAGAAGGTGCTAACTACTACGTTAGTTTTAATGACGACTTCAGTAGATATGGTTATGTTTACTTGATTAAACATAAACACGTAGTCTTTGAAATGTTCAAGACATTTCAAAACAAAGTAAAAATCAACTCAGAGTTTTTAGATCATCTGAAGAGTCATGGGATTATCTCACAACTTACCCCTCTTTATACGCCACAACATAATGGTGTGTCCGAAAGGAGAAACCAAACCTTGTTTGACATGGTTTGATCTATGATGAGTCTAACGACTTTGCTAGTGTCCTTTTGGGGCTTTGCTCTAGAGTCTGTTGCACGCATACTCAATATGGTTCCGACCAAGAGGTTGATAAGACACTATATGAAATATGGCATGGGAAAGTCTTAAATCTGTCTTACATAAAGGTCTAGGGTTGTGAGGCTCTCGTTAAACGAGACGCACCAAACAAACTTGAATCCAAATCTATCAAGTTCATCTTCGTAGGATACCCAAAGGAAACGATAGGTTACTACTTCTACTAACCACCCAAGAACAAAATACTTATTGCTCGGTATGTTGAGCTTTTTTAGAACAGTCTCATCTCACAAGAAGCAAGTGGGAGCACTGTAGATTTTGATGAAATTCAAAGGCAAGATGCACAACCTTCTGAGAACACTAGCGAACACCACTTGAAGGCCGATCATGAAGATATTGAACCTCAAAGTATTGTAAATCCCATTCGTAGATCCACAAGGATACCTCAAGCACATGAACAATATGGTTTTTATGTCGATGCTGAGAAACATGAGTTAGGGGATCATGGTGAACCCACTAACTATTGAGCTGCATTGTCGGATCCTGAACCTGATAAATGGCTTGAAGCTATGAATGCGAAAATGCAATCCATAAAAGACAACCAAGTTTGGAACTTAGTTAATCTTCCTCCTAACTATAATACTGTTGGGAGTAAATGGCTCTTCAAGAAGAAGACTGGTATGGATGGAAACATACACACCTATAAAGCTCGTATTGTAGAAAAATGTTTCACTCAAACCTAAGGGGTTGACTATGAAGAAACCTTCTCGCCTGTTGCAGACATCAAAGTTATTAGGATTCTTATGGCCATATTAGCGTTTTATGACTATGAGATTTGGCAAATGGATGTCAAGACCGCCTTCTTGAATGGTCACCTATACGAAGACGTTTATATGGTAAAACCTGAGAGGTTTGTAAATCCTAAGCATCCGAGACGAGTATGCAAGCTTCAAAGATCTAATTATGGATTAAAGCAAGTGTCTAGGAGCTGAAACAAGAGATTTGATTAGGAGATCAAAAAGTACGATTTCACTTAAAATCTCAATGAGCTATGTATATATATGAGAGCTAGTAGAAGTATCATAGTTTTCCTAATCTTATATGTCGATGACATATTACTCATAGGAAACAACATTCCAATGCTACAAGATGTAAAATCTTGGCTTGGAAAATGTTTTTCCATGAAAGACTTAGGTAAAGCAGCATACATTCTAGGAATCAAGATCTACAGAGATAGATCAATGTGGTTAATCGATTTAAGTAAAAATGCACACATTGACAAGATCTTAAAATAGTTTAAGATGGATGCTTCCAAACGTGGAAGTCTTCCAATGTAACACAATGTAGAATTGAGTAAGACTCAAGGACCCTCCACACCTGTTGAGGTGAAGAGAAAGTCACTGGACTGTTGTGAAGAACATACTGAAGTATCTTCAAAATACTAAAGATATGTTTCTTGTTTATGGTGGTGATTCAGCAACTGAGCTTAGTCTTACTTGTTACACTAACGCTGGTTGGGAGACAGATCGAGATGATCATCGATCTCAGACAGGGTATGTCTTCGCGATGAACCGAGGCGCTGTTGATTGGAATAGTTCTAAGCAAAGCACTACTGCGATGTCTTCTACATATGCTGAATACATAGCTGCTTCTGAAGCTGCAATGGAAGCAATTTGGATACGCAATTTCATTTATGGGCTTGATGTTATCCTTAGTAATGATCGACCTATGGATATGTATTGTGATACCACTAGTGCCATTACCATAGCCGATGAACCTGAAGTTTAAAAGGGTGCCAAACATTTTCGACGAAAGTATCACTATATTTGGGAATTTATTCAAAAGGTGATATTTATATTCTCAAAGTTCACACATATAACAACTTAGCTGATCTGTTTACAAAGCCAATGTCTTATACCAAACATTTTGAGCATGCTAGGAACAATGGACTTAGACCAGTTGGAAGTTTCATGTAGATCTGTTTATTTTTAGTATTTGAATAATTGAGATGTAAAATAGTTTTTATTTCGTAATGAATTGATATACTTGGTGTGGTCGTTTTCATTTTATATCAAATATGTCCTATATTTGCATGAATAATCTATGAATAAATTATTTGTTCTAAATCGTCCATTATCGGTTGATGATACGAGAGTATCATCGAATTAAGACAAATGTGAGTGTATTGGTCATATTCATCTAGCAGGAATATTAATCGATGATGCCGCCAAACTCATATGTTGTTTATTGGATGAACATTGGACTGACCCAACCTACAAGGATTCACTACATGGATCGACGTCAATATTGAATCTCGCAAGTGATTACGTCTCTCGTCTTTAGACTTGAGATGCATGTAGGTTTTGTGTGTGTGGAATGTTGATTTTTGAAATAGTTAAACATTGACCTGAATAAGGCTGTTATAAAAACCATCTTCAAGAGCGATGTGAAGCACATGACGGACACGTGGAGTCAAAATAGGATTTGTTCCTCCACATGCTTTGGATTTAGATACTACTGGGCCCCTCGAGGAACTAAACAGATGTATGTATGGCCGCACCCAAATGTAATTAATATGATACTTGATTAATTTGGTAATCTAGTTCAATATCTATATCGAGAAACAAAATTGTTAAACATTAGAATGACTTATGATCCATGCCTGATGTTCAACAAAGTATCTGTAACAATGATTCATGTCTAAACCATTTAAAAGAGATGTTTAAGAAACTATCCTCATATGTTTTTAGGGGCACTAGCGTGTTGCTAGACGCTAACCTTTGCTTGTATTATTACTTGATTATTATGACGTTCGTAAGTGGGAGCTGTTGGAGTATGCTCGTGTCATAATAAATAATTATACGGCTAGACACATATGAGCCTATAGGGTCACACACATATACACAGAGATACCATTTAATATATCGTATCTATTGTATTTTCGGTATACGTATAACATACGTAACTCGGGATCAACAATGGGCTTCTAATTACTAAGCTAGTACTTAGTTATTGAATTGGACCAAGCTAATGGGCAAGCCCATTATGGGCCCCAATATGGCCGACCTAATGGTAGAGGAAATCAAGGGATGGGAGTTTTGATTTTGGAAACACTATATTTGATTTTGTAACACCCCCAAATTGGGTCGCAGCAGAATAAGGGTCCGGGGCGTGTTACTTCTCAGATCAATAACACAAGATAATATAAGAACGACCAAAAAGTCGTTTAAAACTGATACATTGGATTTAATAAAGTATGTGTTACAAAAGCCCGAAGCTTTACTTGTTTACTTGTTATTATTACAAAGATTTCCAGCCCATAACAGATATACAAAATGTAATGCGACTAAATCTTTAATGCATGACTTCAAAATATAACCACCAATGTATCCTTCGCACCTCGTGCTTAATGACCTCCTGAAAAACATTGCATTTAAAACGTCAACATAAAGTTGGTGAATTTCATAGGTTTATGTAAATGTATATGCAGGACCGCAAGACTTTCCCCGTGATAATGCAACAAATGCAGACATCACAAAATGTAATTACATTTTCCTAAGCTCATGACACCGAAGCTCGACATAAATGAATACAATATATAAATATTGCCTACATTGCCCGTGATGATGTTCAACCCGTAACATCCAAAATCCGACATGATATACGTTCGTTTCCAGTGATAGCTAGTCACCCGAACGGGGAGGTCAATCCTAAATAGATCTATCTATAATCATTCGCGATAACTAATAACATATATATTCTATATAGCTATATCACCATCTAATCGTTTAAGTGAAATCGTATTTATAAAGTAAAAACGTTTATAATTACGCCTTTAGCAAAAATGACATAACTTTGTCGTTTTAAGTCCGTTTCTCGCGTTTCTTACGCCCACGCTTTCGTATTAAGACGAGTGATCATAAAATCACATTTTTAGGTTTTTGAGATTCTGTGATGAATAGTGTTTTTACTGTTCATAACAGCTATAAAATCGTTTTTATACTTTTAATTAACGTAAAACCCGTTTTAGTCGTATCTTATTCGTTATAGCTCCGTTTTTAGCGATTCTTTCGAACACGTTCTCGTAATTGAAAGTTTTATCATATTATTGATGTTTACAAAGTATAAGTTACTGCCATGAATAGTAATTTTTATAAAATTTGTTTTATAAAGTATTTAGCGTCGTAAACTCGTAACTAGTGTATCTTCTTCGTTATTAATCCGTTTTTCGAGTTTCTTATCATTTTGGAATCCTTATGAGATGTACTATCTTTATAAAACCTAACATGGATGTTAACAAATTCGAACCAAAACAGCAAGTTTGAAGTTTGTTATTAAAACACGTTTTAAGCTTTATTTTTGTACCATTATGCTTCAACACCTTGTTACAACTACTTTACAACATTTATATCTTATGTCATACATATATAAAGTCCATTAGATCATGTTTTGTCTAAGAGAGTCCAAGGTAACAAGATTAACATGTTAATTATACCATTTTCACTTGTAACTTATTAGGTTAACATTAAAACTCTAATTTGTACTTATACATGTTAATACTTCACCAACATATTAAAACACTTATACATCCCTTTTAACATGATATTACCATCCATATAACATGTAAATAAGTTCACAAAACATTAATCATAAGTAAAAATCCCTTTCACATATTCAAAAGTATCCTAAATGGTGATTTAGCTAAATAGAGCATATGAACACATAAAATCTTAGTTATGAAATGATTAAGCTTTTAAATAACCTTGTGTGGATGAGTAGAGAAAAGAATAACAATCACACCCTTGTGATTAACAACCTTGGCTTGAAAATATAAGGTGAAAACCCTAATTTCAACCAAAACCCTAATCTTGCAATATCTTGATAAAACCTTTTCAAAGCTTAACCAACCCTTCAATTCTTCTTAGAATACCTTAAGTATGATGTGTGTATGCTTGTATGATGATAGAAAATCAAGCTATGGATTGAGTATTATGGTGGTTTGATGCCGTGGCTATTGTAAGAGAGAAAGGGAGAGATTTTTCTTGTTTACACTTTGGAAAATGGAAGATGTGTGTTTACTTGCTAGCTTAGGCATTATATACTTGACCAAGGACTCAAGGAAGGCCTCAAGGAAGGTTCCTAGGGCAATTGGTCAAGTGCATGTGAAGGTGTAAGACATGGTTCCCTTGATATTTGTAATATCTAGATATTTAGGGCAAGTGACATGAACCTTGATATTTGTTGGTCCTATCTTCACCAATTTCGGCCACATACACATTTGTAAGATGATATTTTGATTATTTTGAGTATTGGGTATAATCGTGGGTATTTGTTTAAGCGTAGTTAGGTTTTGGTGCTTCCGGGAATGCCGAAACGCATTTTATCGCGAAACGTAAGCATTTTACGTAACCAATAAAAATAAGATGAACAAAGTTGATAATTATCCTCATAATAATCATTTAACACTTGCTTGATGTAAACGTTTAATCGTTTAATGCCCGTTTACATTGAATGATCATTTTTAGTTTACGCGATTTAGCTTAACGATTACGATTTAAGAGCAAACGCGTAAAACCCTAAAAATAAATTGTGAATTACATAATGTCGTACAATGACCTAAAACACGAGGTGTTATAGTCTTCCCCTGTTAAATGAGCCTTGTCCTCAAGGCTTATGACACGGCACTTGACGACGGTGCAGTCTTGGTGAAGAGGTGTGGATATTTCTTCCTGAATTGATCTTCACGTTCCCATGTAAACTCAGGGCCCCGCCTAGAGTTCCATCGAACCTTGACAATTGGGACACGGCTTTGCCTCAATTGTTTGACTTCGTGATCCATGATTTCTACAGGCTCTTCAACAAAATGAAGCTTGTCATCCACTTGGAGTCCTTCCAACGGAACGACTAATGGATCGTCAGAATAACATTTCTTCAAGTTGGATACATGAAACGTATTGTGGACCCTGCTCAGCTCTTGAGGAAGCTCAAGCTTGTAAGCAACGGCTCCAACCTTTTTCAACACCTTAAAAGGTCCGACATATCTGGGGTTTAACTTCCCCCGTTTGCCAAAACGTACGACCCCTTTCCAAGGCGAAACCTTAAGCATAACTTTATCTCCAACTTGAAACTCCATCGGTTTACGCTTTAAGTCGGCGTAGCTCTTTTGTCGATCGCGAGCGGTTTGAATCCTTTGTTTGATCTGGATGATCCTCTCCGTTGTTTCTTGCACTAATTCTGGACCAGTGAGTTGAACTTGTCCAACCTCGGCCCAACACACGGGTGAACGACACTTTTGACCATAAAGTGCTTCAAACGGTGCAGCCTTAATGCTGGCATGATAACTGTTATTGTATGAAAACTCGACCAATGGCAAATGTTTAACCCAACCATTTCCAAAGTCGATTACGCAAGCACGTAGCATATCCTCGAGAGTTTGGATAGTCCTCTCACTTTGTCCGTCAGTTTCTGGATGATATGCAGTACTCATATCTAAACTCGTACCCAAAGCCTTCTGAAGTGACTTCCAGAAATTTGATGAGAATCGAGGGTCACGATCACAGATAATTGATACAGGTATTCCATGCTTCGTGACTACCTCCTTTAGGTACATCCTCGCCAGTTTATCCAAGGGATCCGTTTCCCTCATTGGCATAAAAATGGCAGACTTCGTCAGTCGGTCAACGATTACCCAAATAGTGTCATAACCCTGCGATGACTTAGGAAGCTTTGTGACAAAATCCATCGTGATGTTGTCCCACTTCCATTCAGGTATATCGGGTTGCACTAACAAACCCGATGGTCTCTTGTGTTCGGCTTTGACCTTAGCACATGTCAAACACTTGCTAACATAGGTGGCGATGTTTGCCTTCATATTGGGCCACCAGTATAGCTTCTTCATGTCTTGGTACATCTTGTCAGAACCCGGATGTATTGAGTATTTTGATTTATGGGACTCGTGCATGATTACAGTCCGTAAATCGCCATAACAAGGTAACCAACTCCTGCCATTGAGGCATAGAGTTCCATCCGTACGCGGTTCCAACTTTTCTGTTCTGAATTTCTCCGGATCTTTTGAATTCTCAACTAACATACCTCCAACATCCTCCTTCTTGATGTTCTCCGGCTTTCGTGCTTCAGTCTGAGCTTTCAAGATTTGTTTAGGAAGATCCAAGCCAATAGTCATCACTAAGGCCCGAACCCTTAGTGGTTCTCGTTCCTTCCTGCTCAGAGCATCAGCAACAACATTCGCCTTCCCTGGGTGATAACGAATTTCGCAATCGTAATCACTCAGCAACTCTAACCAGCGACGTTGCCTCATATTTAAATCCTTCTGATCAAGAATGTGTTGTAAACTCTTATGATCAGTGAACACTGTGCACTTGGTCCCGTACAGATAGTGCCTCCACATCTTTAGAGCGAACACTACTGCCCCAAGTTCTAAATCATGAGTCGTATAGTTCTTTTCATGAATTTTTAACTGGCGTGATGCATAAGAAATCACCTTTTCTCTTTGCATCAACACAGCGCCCAAACCCTTCTTTGAAGCATCGCAGTATGCGATGAAATCTTCGCTTCCCTCAGGTAAGGCCAGGATTGGTGCACTGCACAGCTTCTGCTTCAACAGTTGAAAAGCTGCTTCTTGTTTATCGCCCCAATCAAACTTGACACCTTTCTGGGTTAGTTTGGTCATTGACTTGGCGATCTTTGAAAACCCTTCGATGAATCTTCTATAATAGCCGGCAAGGCCCAAAAATTGGCGAATCTCTGTTGGTGTTTTAGGAGACGCCCAATCTTTGATAGATTCAATCTTGGCAGGGTCAACGTGAATACCTCGACAGTCAATCACGTGACCGAGGAATTGTACCCTGGAGATCCAGAATTCACACTTGGAGAACTTGGCGTACAATTCTTCCTTCTTAAGCAATTTCAAGATCTGCCTAAGGTGTTCTTCATGTTCCTTCTTACTTTTGGAGTAGATCAAAATGTCATCGATGAAGACAATTACAAACTTGTCCAGATACGGTTTACACACCCGGTTCATAAGGTCCATGAACACGGCCGGTGCATTAGTCAAACCAAAAGACATGACTTGGAATTCATAGTGACCGTATCGAGTCCTGAATGCAGTCTTGGGAATGTCTTCTTCTCGAACTCTTAACTGGTGATACCCTGACCTCAGATCGATCTTTGAATAAATACTCGATCCTTGCAGCTGGTCGAATAGGTCATCGATCCTTAGGAGTGGGTAGCGGTTCTTCACTGTCAGTTTGTTCAATTCCCTGTAATCGATGCACATCCGGAAAGACCCATCTTTCTTCTTTACAAACAGAACCGGAGCTCCCCAGGGTGAGGAACTTGGTCTTATGAAGCCTTTGTCCGTAAGTTCCTGCAGTTGCTCCGCTAGTTCCTTCATTTCGGACGGTGCTAATCTATATGGTGCCCGTGCTACAGGTGTAGCACCAGGTACCAAATCGATTTGAAACTCCACTTGTCGAGTGGGTGGTATACCCAGCAAGTCCTTAGGAAAAACTTCAGGAAATTCTTGAACAACTGGCACATCTTCAAGTCGTCTCCCTTTTGACTTGTCTTCGTCTTTGGTTGTGGTGATATTTGCTAAGAATACGTGACATCCCTTCGTTAAATACTCTTGAGCCTTAGTACACGAGATGATGTTTAGTCGGGTCCCGTGTTCATTGCTGCTTCTGTCACCTCGAACGATTAAAATTTCGTCTCCAAAAGGAATACGAACGATCTTCTTCGCACAGACAATAACGGCATGGTACTTTGCCAACCAATCCATACCAATTATCACATCGAAACTACCTAGTTCTACGGGCATTAGGTCTATGTTGAAAGGATGATTTAAGAAGTTTAACGTACAACCCCGGATAATAGTGTTTAACCCAACAATTCGCCCGTCGGCTAGTTCGACATTATAATAATAGTGTTTAACCCAACAATAATAGTGTTTAACCGCAAAAACCGCACGTGATGGTGCGGTGCGGTTAAAAACCGCAAACCCGCAAAAACCACAAAGAAACCGCAAATCGTGATGCGGTTGGGTTTCTATTTTTGAAGAAACCGCAAGTGCGGTTGCGGTTCGGTTTTAGTCAAAAATAGCACCAAACCGCACCATGCTCACCCCTATCCATAATGACTTCAAGCAGATCCTTCTCGGTTCTTCTATCTTGAGTAAACAATTTTATGTTCCTTTCTTGCCATACAAAATATACAGCAGCCCCAAACACAATCTTTTTTAGTATACTTTTGATACTTTTATATGTCCAATACTAGCCATAGTGTTAACAAGAGTTGGCCAATCATTAGGAAGATCAACTTCATGGATTTTTAACTTCAAAGCAATTCCAAATCCTTGTAGAGTATTTCGTCAATTTGACCCATGAATCGCTACTATCCTTTTGAAACAACAAACTTTTAGTTATCTTAACACACTATCCCTTGATCATATCCAATTCATCACTATTTTCTTGTCGTGTGTGCCTTCTCAACTTCAAATGTTGTCTTACCCTCACAAACTTTATCCCTGACGTTACCACGAGGACGAACATTAGCAGCGGAGCGGCTTGAACTGTGTCAAACATTGGGATGCAAGGACGGAACTTAATGGGGACCGGGAGGGGTTCCGGCCCCCCCAAAATTTTCAGCCACAAGTACATTTTTAATCCTTATACTTTGTAGTGTTAAGCATTATTAGTACAAATGCTAAAAGAAACTGTATATTGGCCCCTCTAAAACAAATACATTATAGTTTGGCCCCTCTAATAATACTTGTCAAGTTCCGTTGGGATGTAGATCAGTAGATGTACAGATATCATAGAATGATAATTACACGAAAAAACAATCAAATTTGGTTTTTTAAGTTGCAGTTTAGGATTTCATTTATCAAAACACAGTTGCCCGTACTAATTTTGATGGACACAAACTAAATGATGGGTATGCTTTTAGCCTTTTGGGTTGCTAAAAGAAGGCAATGCATATATATAAAAGCCAGTGGCATGAGAGCAACTAAACATCAAATGGAGCCATACATCTTAATGAGGCCAAATTATCATCTCATCAGGTTCTTGAGCCACAGAGATCTCTATTCAGGTTTCAGATTTGGGTGCAAAATTAATCGGCTTTTAGTATAATGGGTTTGACATTGTACACCTTCCGTATTTATACGTAGTGATTGAGAGCTTATATACACGTTAGGTTACTGATTAATTGCTAGCAGTTTTGTATAATGGGTTCGACGAACTGTTTAACCATTCCCCAAAATAACAGATGAGCAAGGTACATGAGTCATGCGAGTTAAAACTCGCACAATGTATATTCCATGCTTGAAACCTCCTAATTCCGTCTGTAAAGGAACCTATTAATATTGTCATAGTTGGATTGTTGTCATAATACGTATTTTGTAGTTATATTTGAAACCTTAACTATTTAAAAGATTACAAGCTAGAATGATCAATTGAGGACCTATGGATCAACCCAATCTTACTACTTGTACTAGAGAATGACCCATTTTCAGTTGAATCTCTTTTGACTCGTTCGCTTGCCTGAATACGATACCAATAAGGCTTAAATAAACTAATCAAATACATGAGTAAACTAACAATAATTAGATTCTTAAACATCCCTTTAATAACTAAACAAAAAATTACAACTCATTTATCCCCTTTAAAGTCAAATCTTTTGTAGTTATACACCCGATTTTTTGGTTCCAACCACTAACCTTGATAAGTTCCAAACTAAAAGTCGTAAAAGGAATCACAGAGTTGACTTGTTAACATAATATGTCCACTTGTACACAGTTGACTTTGACTTGGTCTATACAAAATTAACAACCATCTATACATAGACATTTACATAGTTCCCATTTCACAAAATCAGAGAGGTCTATGGAGTACAAGCATTTCAGCCATGAGCACAATTTGTTTATGTATCAAGTGCAGCCAGGGCAACAACTCCGTTGCTATGGCTGTGATAAGTTTTGTGATAAAACCATTTACGCGTGTTGGCAATGCAATTTTTTTCTTCATGAGCATTGTGGGAACGCCACTCGGTTTATAAGACACCCTTTTCACGCACAGCATCATCTAATTCTTAGCCCATACCCGACTTACCCATCCAATTGTTTTGTATGCAACGCCTGTGGTACCAATGGGACTAAATTTTCGTATTGTTGTGCATTGTGTGAAGTTGATCTCCATGTCAACTGTGCTTTCCTCCCTTTCAAGGTATCATCATCCTTTCATTTAACTGGTATTATTTCTAGGAATATACCCCCATCATTTCCAAAAAAGTTGAAACTAATAAACTGTTGTTAGTATTATTGTCTGAGATTACCTTAAGATTTTGTTTTTTTTTTTTTTGGAACAACAAACACGTCTCTGATAGGACATGAACCAACAACCTATGTTACGCTTATGGCAACAATCATTTAACTACAAACGTATGCTGATAGTTTTTTTTTGATATAGAAGATGGATCTTTTGTTTGTTCATTAGCCATTAACAAGGATTTTGGGTTGTTATCAGTATCTTTGCGGTATCATTCTGATAATGTCTATATTTTAAGAACTCGCTGGATTTGATTTGACTACATGTTTTCCATAAACTATTCAAAATAGAAATATTGCCTTCTTTAGGATGATGGCACAACTAGGTAAGCCAAAGTCCCACTCTTGGCAATGAGAATCAATTATCAAATTCTCTGCTTTCAATGCTCAATTTTGAAATTCGCAAACGATACAGTCTGTTGCTTGTTGTCATCATTATTAGGGTTTATGTTCAAATTTATTGACCATTTTGTCTAAATAAATAGGTAAGCCACAAGGCTCATCCACACGAGTTACTCCTTAATAACACCAACCGAACTGGGGGTCAAAACTGCAAAGTGTGCAGGAAGTCATTGGACTCAAAGAGTTGGTCATACGAGTGTGGCGTATGCGCAAACTATGGAGTTCACACGTTATGTGCAACAAACGAGATAAGAATGGGTATATACCAAGCTATGGATGACGGGTCAGATACTGAATCTAGTGACCAGGGGGCAACAACGACTCAACAGGCTCCACCACCGGTTCGGGAAGAACCGGATGATGGTCAGATTCAAGTGGAACTCACAGTAGAGGATGCTATTGCACTTCTTCATCTCATGGGACTCACAAATGGGGCTTCATATGTGTAAATTTGTATGACTGTTAACATCTGTTTATGGGATGGAGACTAATAGTCGGCAAGGAAAATGTGTCTGCTTTTTCTTGAGAAAACACAACACACTTTGGTTGTGTATTTACATAAACGGTTTTATCTGAAGTATGCTGTTCGACTTTTGAACTCAGAAGGGGGGTTCAGAACTCGAGGCTCACTTTGATTGTACGATTCAGAGTTTATTTTTTTAATGACATCAAAGCTTTTGTGACCAAACCATGACTAGCTTTTTCTTCTTACAACTTTCCCATTCCTGATTACGGCCAAAACAAAACAAACACCAATTTTGTTTTCATTATCTCATGGATGATTTACTGGTAATATATCATACGAAATATTTAATTACAGAGGGCATACAGTTGTCCATATCTGATATTTGAAATACATCCTCACAACCAGCCGACTAGTACAAACAATACAAATGACAAAACACCGTTGTATGGTGGTTTTCAACTCAAAACTGAAATTTAAAAAGGTTAGACGTAGCAACTTACAAAGTTCCTGAATTGTACTTCTACATTTTTCCAAGCCATACTATATTTTGCCAAGAAAAATACAAAAGACAGCAACCAAAGAATACATTTCACTAAAATATGAATGCAAAGAGTACAGCAAAATTATACGCGACTTGTCAAACGCTAAGATTTGAAATTTTAGCTAAGATGGATTTAAGTAGGGATGGCAATAGATCGGATGTGTATCTGGCAGTACATTGTCAATTTGTTTTTGTTCCGTCCATGCCAATATTCCGTATTTTAACACCAGATTATTCATCCATGTCTGTTTTATGAAACGGTTTATTGGATCCGTTGGATTCAAGTTAATGTTATTATGTTATTATGCGTGGGGCAATATGCAGGACAAAATTCTATCTGATGCAACAAAAAGTCGATAATTGACTTTTTACAAGTACAGCATTACAGAACACAAAGAATTGTTCTCAGAAGAGAATCGTTCTCAGAAGAGAATCGTTCTTACAAAAGAACAGGCAAAAAGATTTTTGTACCTAGTACAAAAAGATGTAAGTGTTGGACATAGGAAGGAAAACAGATTGTGTTGATATCAGACAGTGAAAAAGGTTAACAAATCTTGTCACAACAATCAAAAGATTTAGTTACGAGAAAAGCCAAGGTGGGTATGTCTGATTTCAGATGACTCAAAGAATTTGCCACATCAGGTTTCAATAAAAAACAGTGCCAGGTTGCAGCAAAAAGTCACAAACGATCTTTACACGAAAGAAAACTTCAGAAAAGAAACATGAACAAACTGAAACTTTATTACTTATATTTTGTTAATTAGATGCCTTGGGCATGAGTTTCACAAGTCATACTATATCTAGACCACAAAGGACACCATTAGATTCAGAAGTACGACACGTTCATTCCCATATAACCAACGACCTACTCTATCTACAAAACTTCCATACTTTATCATGCTGTTACTAGATGACTAGCTCCCTTCAGGGGAAGCATGCAAGAGTAGGTCACATATTTGACGCTGTCCAATAAAACCACCACAAATATCCTCGAAAACGATTTGCCACCTATCATACCCTCCACATCAGCAGCGTCACCGGCCTCCCTAGGGTCAAACAGGACAGAAACCACCATTGATGAAACTGAGTTGTTTTTGTGGTGGTCTTTGTGTTCTGAGTCATGACCTGATACTTGTTCTTTTGTGATGTTGGTGGTGGAACCAGAAAGGGGAATTGGAAGACCATGGAGGACCCTTCTGTTCTTCACAGTGGTGATGTAGCTCGAATTGTGGCCGTTCTCTGCCGTGATATTTCCGACTGAGGTGGCAGGGACTATGGCTCCTGAAGCTGCAGCCGCAGATACATCAAACTGGAATACTTCAGTACACATGCCTGAAGTCAACATAGGTCCTGTGTAACAAAAAAACAATCATTTATTTAGCAACACAAGTGAGGGAGACTTTCATTTTAGATGCATGAGATAAAACCACAGATATAGTGTAACGAGCATATCTATAAAGAGGTAAACTATATATCTGCGCATCTCGAAACCAACTTGATTTACAGCAGTCTGGCTGTCGTGTTCTATAATATTTATCGCCAAGGCAGTTTGCAGTACTACAAGGAAGTTAAAACAGGATATACACTTGCAGAAAGCATTGCAAACTACCATAGTTACAAGACCAAAAGCATGCTCGAATTTTAGGGAAATTTTCCGTCAGACAAACCAAAAAGAACATCAAGTTACTGATTACCATCGACACTAGCAACCATGAAAATAGATCAGAATATGCCAATTTCATACTCGTGAATAAAAAAAGGTACAGTATAAGAAACCATTTTAGCAGACGTCCATTGGAGCAACAGGGTCAAACAGTTGATAATCTTAGGTAAAACATGCAAACCGAAGTAGAATTCCAGCATTGTTTTTGTTGCTATACAACAATAATGATAATCAAACAAGAGAATGAGAGATAATTCAATAGATGCGATAACTAGACAAATGGGGTCGATTTGCTAATGTAACTACAACTAAGCTACCTATGCAGTTAACCAAATACCACCCTATTGGCACACATTTGTAATGAAAACAGTTAAGATTGTGGTATGAATGAAGTGTAACAGTAATACAAAATTTAGCAACATTTACCAGCGAGGCCTTCACGAAACCACTGTTGCAGTTTACCATCAGCATGCTTCGACTTCAAATTCTCCTTATCAGAAGAAAGAACCCTCTGACGATCAGTCGAAGTCCTATACATATGCGGCTGCCTCCCACCACTCCTTATAGCAGGGACCAGATCTAAAGCAACCGCCTTCTTCGTCATCCCCTCTTCTTCCCTAGACGCCATAGCCTTCTCACTGGCTAAAACCGAATGAATAATCAAATTCCCATCAATTTTCACAAGCTTATCATTCCTCGGCACATACAAAGACGCAATAAGAGGCTCACTAGCGTTACGCTCACTACCTATCCCTTTTCCATATTTAGTCCCGTTAACAACCTCATCACCCATCAACACTCTCCCGGTCTCCTTGCGCTCATATAACTTATACCCTGTATTCACATCCCTCCCTCCGAATCTGACATTCATAATCGGAACTAAACCACCAAACAACAAAACAAACAACAACAAGCCGAGAAAACTAATACTCGCAACCTTCTTAGTTTTCGTCTTCTTCTTAACATCAACCTTCTTAGTTTGCGGCTTCAAACGCGGAATAGGAACCAAAGGCACATTGGAGCCCTGCGATTTCATAACATAAGGCGGAGGAGGACAATGCATCCACGGATTATACCCCATTGGCCCCATCACAGGCGGATAAACAACATTGGCGCCATTAGCACACATTTGCTGCTTTAAAGTGGCGTTTTCCGCAGCAAAAAAGGTGATTCTGGCATTTAAATCCTGAATAGTTGAATGCATCAACCTAACTTTATCTTCTAATTCCTCAACATAATGTTTCTTCCTTTGCCTTGACAGCTGTGCACTTTCCCTATTCCTGATCAATCTCGCCTTCTTCTTTTCATCTTTTTCGTCGCCTTTTTCCTCCGAAATCGAATTCTCCTCCGATTTTCGATATTTATTCGTTCTCGATTCCGAATTCACATCAGTCGTCTCGTTTTTCCTCTTTAGCACACCTAATTCACATTTCACCTTCTGATCAACAACAGAATTAGTACCAGATTCCGGCGACGAAACTTTACTGACAGAACCTTGCGACGACACCGGAAAACGTTCACCGCCAGAATTACCTAACTCCGGTGACCAATTCTCTTCAGGTGACGAAAAGTTGAGATAACCGTCAACATCGGGACAATTCTGAGACGAATTAGCGACGGTATTTGGATCAGAAACAAAATCATTAGATTCAATATCGTAATTTATAGCGGAATTGAGAAAGTCGTCTAAGATGAAGTCTTCGTCGTAATAAGGAAGATCGTCGAGTAATGGAATGTTGTCATTAGGGAATATTAGCGACGGATCGGCGACGGAGGTCATGATTGGTGATTTAGGGTTTAGGTCGTCGTTGGAGAGGAAGACTCTAGAGAAAGAAAATTGGGAATTTTTTATTAAATTAAATGAGATAGAGAGAGAGAGAGGAGAGGGTGTTTGAATTGGTTTTTATGACTCGAGTGAATGAGGAAACAGTTTCACGCTAAGAGCATTAGGTACAGTGGTGCATGCCCCAATCTATAACATCAAAAAGTGTTGTCACATCAGCAAAAGTATTATGGCACCAGAATTGCTATGGCACTACATTCATGTGGCTCTTTCGTTGGCTCAAGCCATAGAATTTTTTTATTTTTTTTTAAACATAACAAATACACTTAATTAAACTTAAATAAAACTTCATTAAACTTCATTAAAACATTACATTCTTAAAAAAACATAAAAACCATACGAAAAAAAATACATAAACTAAATTAGTTATTCGGATTATATAAAGCACGGATTCGGGCTTTTTGTGCGTTGACAATAGCCGCGTCAATCGGATTCATCCCGTTCGTCGAGATTTGTAAGACTTTCAAGTCATCGGCCACCCTTTTAGAATCGTTTAACGCGGCTCGAGAGTTCACTTCGCGGTCAATATGCTCCATTTTTTCCTTCCGCTCTATCTCGAGTTGTTGTTGCATCATTTCTTGAAACATTGTTGGGTTTGACCCGGAACTAGCGCTAGAGTTTGAAGAACGTTAACTCTTAGCAATCCTATGCATACCGGGTGGACGAGGTAAAGCGTCGTCTTCAAAGAGCTCGGGTTCCGGGTCGGAAACCCGATGACGGTTTCGTCTTGCTTGTGTTGATTCGGGATTGTTCCACTTGTGTTTGCCTTTCAAAAAGTTCCACTTCGTTTCATTCACCAACGAATTAAACTTGCCAACCTCCCGATTCATAGGAGTTCACTTTCCCGTCAACATATTCTTTGTACGAATCGTAAAGCCCTTTTTCGCAGCTTGATAATTGTATGCATCGCGAATTTTGTACCAAAACGTATCATTCTTTTGATCCGACCCAACTCTTGGATCCTCGGATATTTGAATGAAACATTCGGCCAAAGGCAATTCCTCCTCTTGGCTCCAAAAATTTCGAACTCGGACGGTTTCGGCTTGCGGCTCCGGTTCAACGGTTTTTTTAGCCATTGACTTCACACGTTTCCCACGTGAACCAGGTTTCTTAGACGTCGGAGTCGGGACCGGTTCCGTCTCGTCTTCTTCTTCTTAAATTTCTTGGGATGCTTGTTGGTAACTACCGGATTGTTGTTGAGAAAGATTGGGATGCGACATTTATTGTTGAAGTTGGAATTGTTGAAAGAGCAATTGGTGATCGGGATTAAACGGGTTAAAGTTGGGAAAGTTGGGGTTGGGGTTCAGGTTCAGGTTCGGGTTCGGGTTGGGATTAGCCGAAGAAGAGCCCGAGATTTAGTTTGAAGGGTCGCTCAGCATATTAGTTATCCAAGGAAAGTTGGGATTCATTTTGGAAGAAAAAAATATAAGAAGTAGAGAAGATTGTGTTATAAATTATATTGGAGGAGTGTGTAAAATATGAAGGAATAAGGAGGTATTTATAGAATTTTTAGAGGGTTAAAAATGGTCTCTTAATGCTCCAAACGGCTAGAAAATTCAAAAATATCCCCACATAACCGTTGCAACGGCTAGTAAATTCAAAAAATCAAAAAAAATATAAAAGAAATGGGCTATGGCGCTGGCTGGTGGCCACGGCGCGAGAAGCTACGGCGCCACCAGCGGTACGGTTGGCGCCATGTTTTTTTGGGCTGTTACGATGGCACGAGCCTATGGCTCAGCCGTACCCCTTCCTCTAACGAGTAATACTAGCTTTTATCTTTACTCGTCTTCAATATTATATTCTACCGTAGTATAATATAATGGTTTTTATTATCGTAATCTTGAATTTATTTTAAGTTTATAACTACTTATTAATTTATAATTAATAACTCATTAATTTGATTAACTTCAACTAAATATGGGAAAATATCATAAAATAAGAGTCGAGATTATTTACCATTGATTGTAATGTTAGTGTGAATATAAAGATATATTTCCTCTCTCTCAAATTAATAATTCATGTTTTTTTAGAATGTCTCAGTTTAATTGTCCGCTATTAAATATAGATCTAAAAGTTTAATCAAATTTACTATATTACTCTTGATTGAAATTATTATTACAAACTTTAAAAAAAACTTTAATGAATTAGCTAAGCGTAAAACTGTCATTCTGCTAAAAAGTAAAAAAGATAAAATAGTAATAAATGCATTTTTCTTAAACTGTGTGTTTTTTGTCGGGGGACAATAATTTTAGGTCGGAGGGAGTATAAACTAAAACGTTCTATTATATTCTAATAACATTTTGGCGGCGCCGACTAGTTTGTAGGTGGTGTTATGACGCTCGAGATTCTTGCCTTTTGGGCGCTTGTTGATGATTAGCGAAGTGTTCCGGCCGACATCCATCCCGCGTGTGATCGTTTTTGTAGACACCGCATGTCTCCGCTTTCCGTTGACTGGATTGGATCAACCGCCTGTCTGTCTTCACTCTCTCTCTCGTGATTGGTCTATTTTGGCTTTGCGGTCTAACTCAGTATTGTTTCCGCCATTGAATTCTTGATACGCACGGACGGGTTTGATCCAGAGCTGGCGGGATCGAGTTAGAACCGTACGTTGACTTTTAGCAAGTCGTGGCCAAACCGGGGTCGTCGGATGGCAAAAATCATCATCTCCAAAATGGTGCTCCGGTCCTCGTCGGTGCCCAAAGACGATTTCTATCTTGGCAAAGTCGAATCGGGGTTTTGTCCTCTTGTCGTTTGCCTTTCAAAAAAAGCAAGCACTCCGTGACTTAACTCACCCCCACCACGGATTGCATCATACAACTGTCGTGCACACTCGAATATGATACACTCATCATTTTTCAACTAGAACCGCGGTTTCTTGCACCAATTGATTTAACTGAGTAACGAGGTATTCATTGGAGTCACTTACCCGTAACAGGTTCTTGGTCGCTACGTGAGCTTTTTCTTCGCGTCCGTATTGTACACATTTGGGTTTTTGTACCAAAGTATCTCGCTATTTGATCACACGTTTTTTGGATCCTCGGAAACTTGAATTGAAACATTCCGCCCAAAAGCAATCTCATCTTGAGGTCCACGCATTACGAGTTCTTTTTTGTTCTCAAGTGGCGGTTCTTTTTCTTTGTTTTTTTTTTTGCCTTCGACTTCAACGGGGACTCCTTTCGCTCGGCTAGGCTTCGACGTCGAGGGTCGGAACGGCTCGTCTTCATCTTCGGGTATCTCGACTTCAAAGTGGTCGCGATGTTGCTCGGTATGTGGTTGGGAAGTGGTTGAATTGTTGTGGTTGCTTGTTGGTGCTTGCAATTTGTTTGCATTTACAATTGTGAAACATTCAACAATTCTTTTGAGTTTAGTAAAATGGAGCAGTTGGTAATTTGGATTGACATAGTAAGGCATTTATGGTTGATTTGCACGGGTTTGAGTGAGGACGCCGGATTCTGGATGACGACCCCGAATTTGTTTTGGTTGGTCGTTTAAGCATTACCGGAAATTCCTATTTGGTAGGTTGGGGTTCGGGATTTAGGGATTCATTTTTTTTTTTGAGTGAAAAAGATAGCAGAAGTAGAGAACTGTCGAAGTAGAGATGTATTGAAAAGTGAGTTTTTTTGTGTGAAGTATGAAATAAAAAGGGGGTATTTATAGGATTTTTAAAGGGGTAAAATTGTGATTTTTGGGGTATTTTTTTGAATATCCGCTTCCCCTAACGGATATATTTAAAAAAAAAACAACTTTGGCCGTGGGGATGTTAGCACGGCGCGAAGACCCTCTGCGCGCGCATGGTGTCGTGCGCCGATGGCCATTTTTTGGGCCATGGCTTGGCTACGAGTCCAACACGCCAAGACTCCAAAGGCTCTAAAAGACGCATCAGGTACACCGGTGTCAATGGCTCAAGCTATACATCAAAAATGTCGTCCACATCAGCAAATGTGTATAAAGGCCAATCAGTAACTACTATGCACCTCTTTCACGGTGGCTCCCTTCGTAGCTAAGCCATAGATTTTTTTTTTTTTTTAAACATAACAAATACACTTAATTAAACTTAAATAAAACTTCATTAAACTTCATTAAAACATTACATTCTTAAAAAAACATAAAAACAATACCAAAAAAAATACATAAACTAAATTAGTTATTCGGATTATATAAAGCAGGATATTCGCGGCTTTGATGCTACGCTTGACAAATAGCCGCAGTCAATCGGATCATCCCCTGTTTCGTTCGAGATTTGTAAGACTTTCAAGTCATCGGCAACCTTTTTAGAATCGTTTAACGCGACTCGAGAGTTCACCTCGTGGTCAATATGCCTCCATGTTTTTTTCCTTAACGCTCTATCTCGTGTTGTTGTATGCATTCAATTTCTTGAAACATGTTGGGGTTTGCACACGGAATAGCGCTAGAGTTTGAAGAACGTTGACTCTTAGCAATCCTATGACATACCGGTTGCACTTACGTGGACGAGGTAAAAAGCGCTCTGTCTTCAAGAGCTAGGGTTCCGGGTCGGTACCAGTCTTGTCGTTTCGTCTTGGCTGGTGTTGATTCGGGATTGTTCACTTTTAGACCCTGTGTTTCCTTTTAAAAAGTTTCATGCACTCTTGTCGCTTATAAATCGGTTTTTTAGTCGTGCTCAGAATACAAGATTTCGATATGATTCATCAAATTTTCATCGTTCTCACCACTCATAGCCTTCGTTTCATTCACCAACGAATTAAACTTGCCAACCTCCCGATTCATAGGAGTTCACTTTCCCGTCAACATATCTTGGTTACGATCGTTAAAGCCCTTTTTTTTCGCCGGCTTGATAATTGTAATGACAGCGCGACTTTTTGTACCAAAACGTTCTTTCTTTACTGATCCGACCCAACTCTTGGATCTCGGATATTTGATGAAATACTTTCGGCCACAGGCCAATTTCCTCTCTTGGCTCTAAAAAATTTCGAAACTCGGACGGTTTTACGGCTTTGCTGGGCTCCGGTTCTACGGTTTTTTTTTTAGCACTTGACTTCACACGTTTCCACGTGAAACCAGGTTTCTTACGACTGTCGGGTTGGATAGTAGGACCGGTTCCATTCGGTCTTCTTCTTCTTGATAATTTATTGGATGCTGACGTTGGTACTAACCGGATTGTTGTTGAGAAAGTTTGGATAGTGTGACATTTGTTGTTTGAAGTTGGATTGTTGAAAGAGCCATGGTGATCGAGAGATTTAAACAGGGTTTAAAGTGGGAAGTTAGGGTCTCAGCGGTTCGGGTTCTGGTTCGGGTTCGGGTTCGGGTTCGGGTTCGGGTTCGGGTTCGGGTTCGGGTTGGGATTAGCCGAAGAAGAGCCCGATATTTGGTTTGAAGGGTCGCTGAGCATATTAGTTATCTAAGGAAAGTTGGGATTCATTTTGGAAGAAAAAAATATAAGAAGTAGAGAAGATTGTGTTATAAATTATATTGGAGGAGTGTGTAAAATATGAGAAAGAAATTAAGGAGGTATTTATAGAATTTTTAGAGGGTTAAAAATGGTCTCTTAATGCTCCAAACGGCTAGAAATAAAAAAATATCCCATCATAAACCGTTGCAACGGGCTAGTTTAAAATCTAAAAATCAAAATAATATTAATGAAATAGGCTATGGTCGCTGGCTTGGTGGCACGGCAGCGGAGTAGCCTTACGGTCCGCCACCAGCGGTACGGTTGGCGCCATGTTTTTTTGGGCTGTTACGATGGCACGAGCCTATGGCTCAGCCGTACCCCTTCCTCTAACGAGTAATACTAGCTTTTATCTTTACTCGTCTTCAATATTATATTCTACCGTAGTATAATTAATGGTTGTTTACTTATCGTAATATTGGAATTTACTTTTATGTTTATAACTATTATTAATTTATAATTAATAAACTCATTAAAATTGATTATACTTCAATTAATATGGGAAAATATCATAAATAAGAGTTCGAGATTATTTACCATTGGATTGTATTGTTAGTGTGAAATATAAAGTTTATTTCTATATCTTCAAATTAATAATTCATGTTTTTTTAGAATGTCTCAGTTTAATTGTCCGCTATTAAATATAGATCTAAAAGTTTAATCAAATTTACTATATTACTCTTGATTGAAATTATTATTACAAACTTTAAAAAAAACTTTAATGAATTAGCTATGGGTAAAACTGAGATTCTTAGTTTTCGTAAATGCTTACTTCATAGCATTGCGTGAGGACACGGCAATACCTTAGTATGGGGGATTTTGGTATGTGCTTAATTACACATACCTTTTACCTTTAAAAACGAGCTAAAATAACCAAAAACGGACTTAAAATGCCAAATATATGCTTGTTTTGCTAATTGTGTTGTGCAGGAACGGATAACCAAGAAAAGGACGAAAAACAAAGCCAAAACGACAAAACCGGACTCGGAATGGAAAAGACTGTGAAAGACAAAGCCAAATCAAAGCCGGAAAGTCAATCAAGTCAAAAAGTCAACAGAAAAGTCAACTGGTCAAAGTCAAAGTCAACCCAAGTCAACCCCGAGGTCAAAGTCAAAGAAATATAAGTTCAGGGACTGAAATTGTCAATCCCTAAACTTATATATAAAGAAGAAAAGAGGAAAAGAAAAGAGAAGGGCCATTTTGCAATTTGCTCAAAGTAACAAGTGGGGGGGCAAAACTGCCAACCCCCCTAACTTGTACACCACAAGGACGGTGGGTGAAAAGAGTTAAATAACTCTTGGGGACTTGTTTTGCCAAGTCCCCAAAAGTTATTTAACCACAAGGACCAATTGTGTAATGAAACAGATAACTTAGAGGGACCATTTTTGCCAAGTTCTCAAACTTCACTCTGTTATAACCCCACAACTTCTTTTCCCGCTTCTTTTTCCCTCCCAACACACTCACGGGCTGTTTAACCCACTTTTACCCTGTGAATCTTCACCACCACCATGGATATTCATCTCCCCCCTCCTCCACTACCTTTCCCAGCAACAAATGTGCCAACTTGGCAATCCCACACCCCCCAAGACCTATTTCGACGGCTAGGATGGACTTTGGAAGAATTAAAGGCCAAGATTAGAGGTTTAAACCTCTCACAAAACAAACACACCTGTGTTTGTGTGTCTACAAACAAGCACAGCAAGAAGAAAGAGAAAAAGAAGACCTAGCTTTATTTTTGGCTATAAAAGCCTTGTAAGCCCATTGTGGCAAAACTCAGTTTTTTTAATTCAGTTTTAAGTAGTTTTGAGTGTAGTTTTTAAAGTAATTTAAAGTATTTTTAAGTTAATTCCTTGTATGCACTTGTAATTTTCAGTTTTAATGAAAATTTAAGCCGTTTTTACTTCATAAGCTCTCAATAAGCTAATTTGAGCTTATTCTTGTTAATAAGCTCAAATTCAGTTTAATACCTATTAAAAGCTCTCAAATACTGTTCTCATGTGATTTTAGTTCATAAATGTTCATTTGATTTTGATTTTGGAAGCTATTGAAGAAATAAGCTAATTTTAGCTTATTGAGCTTTTGACTCAGGTTTAGAGGCTTTGGGAGCCATTAGGACAGGTTTTCTAGGCCACTCACTCAGAAAGAGTGGCCTTGGTTCTGAGACAACAAAAACCAAGGTTTCATTTCTAAACTTTAATTTAGCTTAATTTTTAGCTTAAGGCATTAGCTTATTTATTTTTAACTCCTGTTCAAATCTTTGCAAACTCATTTTGTTTAGACTTGTTATTTATGTGTTTTAAGTTTTCATTGAAAAGATATGTGCAATCTTGGTTTATAACTTAAAACTGCCAAGTTAGTAGTATAAGCTAAGAGAGAAAGTGACTTAATTCTCTTAATAAGCTATAGGTTTTCTTAAACAAGTAGCTTAATTAGTTGAAAATTAGTATGAGTAGATAAAAAGTTTTAGCTTGTTGAGTTTTTAAAACAGTTTTTAAGCTTGTTTTAGTTGGGACAGTTTACATAAAGGGGTGTTTGGCACAAGGGTAAAAACGGGTCAAAATGGTTTTGACTTTGGGTTAAGGTTATTTAGTTGGTTTAAACTCAAGTTTTAAGCTAGTTTTAAGTTGTTCTTAAAAGATTGTTAGTGTGAAAATTGAATTTTAAAGCTTTTATAGCTCATTGTGCTAACTGTTGGATTTAGAGAAAACACCAAGTGCTTATTTGGTTAAGCACTTGGATTTTAAGTTTAAGCATTCAAAAAGGTGTGTTTTGTAGTCATAGCAATATCAAAAAAGTGTGTTTTGTGTGTCTAAAAAGGGTGACAAGTGCCTTTGGTACCTTTGACTTTGGAAAGTCAAAGTTACAACCCAAGTCTTTAAGTCACAGTATTAATACAGCCCAAATACCATATTCCCACTTTCAAAAATACGCAATAAAAAACGATTTCCAAAAGCAAACAAATTGGATGCACAAGCTCCTAAGCTATAGCACTCAATCAGTTTGTAGCTTATTTGTGATTTTAGAGCTTATTTGACAGCTAAAAAATAAGCTGCCAAATATAGCCCTGTAGCTTTGCCATAAAGCTCCCCTGGTGGCCAAGGGGGAACTTTAGGCTAATTGATGCTCCGAAGCCTATTATTTCAAAAGCCAATTTAAGCCCAAGTTTATTGGCTTAATTTTAAAGAGTCTATAGCCTTGAATAAGCCCTTAAGTTTCAAGCCTTAGGAAGCTTATTAGGTTGCTAATTTTGAGTCCAAAAAACCTTGCAGATTTGACTGTTTGATTTCCCTTATGCTGAGGGACTGCTTATATGTTTCTTCTTGGCTTATTGATCCTATTTATAAGCTCAATTTTGTCCCTTTCCAGCTTAATTTGTTAGTTTGATAAGCTATGCGAGCTGTTCCCGCTTCCCCTTGTGCTATGAGCTTTTTTTAAAAGGCCAACATACACCAACATTACTAACCTCCAATTTAGTACTGTTGGGGTTAAGCCACACTTTGGCTTATTAACTTATCCCACAACTCAAAAAATTGCTTTCTTGAAAGAAGCCTTTTCAGGATAACAGTAATAGTTTAGTTATGCTTATTTTCCTTTTTCTAGCTTATTTGTTTTTAAGCTTTAAAAGATTTTTAGCCTCTTTACGCTTATTTAAGCTTTTACTGGCATAATAAGCTTCCCACAGCTTATTAGGCCTTAAGTCTTTAGACTTTTTAAGCTTATTTTAGATTATTTAGCCCATCTTAGCTATTTTAAGTTCGTGACCTTAGCTTCAAATCCGACCTCAAGTCCAAAAGGACTTAGCCTTTTGCCCTTAAGTCCAAAATAAGCCAAACTATTCAAAGTTTGAGCTTATTTTTAGGCTTATTTGAGTGGTTTCAGCAAAGCTCTAGTTATGACAAAGTTGTTAAGCCCCACGAGCTTAACAACTTTGCTTCTTTGAATTTTCAAAATAAAAAATAAAAGGGGAAGACACTTGGTCCGGGTGAGCAAGACTCGAACCCTGGACCAAGCGGTACATCCCCTTTTACACAACACACTCTACCACTGCGCCCTTGGGTCTTTTTCGTTATAGACCCAAGGTGCATGGTATTTATATGCATTTTGCCCAAATAAGCTAATAAGCTGTCCAAGCTTATTTTCGGGCTTATTGCATAAGCTGTGTGGTGTTTGGTATTTTTCGTAGGAACTTTAAAGTTGTAATTTATTTTTTAGAAAAAAATTTTAGAATTTATTGTATCGTTTAATATTTTTTAATTTAATTAGTAAAAAGTTTATTTTAATTCATAAAAAATACAAAAAAATTATCAAAAAATATTTGCTTTTTTAGAAAATTTAAATTGTCCATCTAGTTTGTAGGAAAAAAATAAAATTTTTCGTAGGGTCATTTTTATAACTTTTCCATCGTTTAAGAACGGGTGTCCGGGGTATCGGGATTTGTTTTGACTCGTTTTTGGGTCAAACGAACTCCCGTTTTTAGTCTAGCCCCTGTTTTCATTCTTCGTTATTTTGGTCCATATAGTAGTTTAGAAGCGAGAAATTTCTCTCGTAGACTTATTTTTAAAGATTTAGTTTTCCCATTTTGTTCGCGATTCGGGCCTTCGTTTTCTATTTTAATTCATCAAATAATATTTAGGGTTTTTCTTAGAACGTTTTAGTCCGTTATTATTCCAATTTGACTTTTTCACTTCCCAAACTCATTCCTTCCTTCAAACTCAAATCTTTCGATCGTTATCGATTTACCATGTCCAGCCTCGTTGGATTTACGACCCGGAAAGCTCTATAATACTTCTCCTCGGTTATCATTGACCTGCATTTAGACTATTCCTTACTATAGTATTTGATATTTTATTATATTATATATATTTTAAGGTATAGTTTGAACGGATCATATCCCTCCCATTCGCCAAGTAGAATTCCAAATCGACTTAATTCCCGGAGCAGCACCTATAGCTCAAACACCTTATAGATTAGCTCCTTTAGAAATGCAGGAGTTGTCTAATCAACTTCAAGAACTAACCGATCATGGTTTCATTCGACCAAGTACATCGCCTTGGGGAGCTCCTGTCTTATTTGTTAAAAAGAAAGACGGATCTTTCAGAATGTGCATCGATTACCGAGAATTAAATAAACTTACTATAAAGAATCGTTACTCATTGCCCAGGATCGATGACTTATTCGATCAACTTCAAGGTTCAAGCGTTTACTCAAAAATCGACTTAAGGTCAGGTTTAAACATGAACAGAGAGTAAGGAAGAAGACATTCCCTAAGACTGCTTTCAGACGAGATACGGACACTAATGAATTTTCAGTCATGCCATTTGCTTTAACAAATGCACCGCTGTATTCAAGGATCTCATGAATCGTGTTTGTTAACCCTTTTTAAAAATATGTATAATGTTTGTAATGTGTTCATACGAAGATATTCTTAATCTATTCTCGCAACGAAGAAGAACATGCATAGTCATCTCAGGATTAATCTGGAAATAACTCCAAAAGAGAAATTGTATTGCCAAGTACTCTAAATGTGATTTTCTGGATACATATCTTAGTCCAATTCTAGTCTCTCATTGATAACCAAGGACTTCATGTTGACCCTTAGCGAAAATTGAAGCCGTTACGAATGGGACCAAATCCCCCCATCCCCGCTAAACACCCACAGCAATTGCGATAATTCTTAGGACTCCTTGGCTATTATCGAAATTAACAAAGGATTTTTCAAAGAATTGCAAGACCTTTGACTAAATTAACCTAGAAAAACAAGAGTTATATCTGGGGCGAAAGAACCAGAATCAACTTTTTTAACTTCTTATACAAAAACTCCTGTGAAGCACCAATCTTAGCAATTACCATAAGGAAATGAAGATTTGTTGTCGTTTACTGTGATTCCTCTCATTCAAGGGTTAGGAGCTGTACTAATGTAAGCAACGAGAAAAAGACATTGCTTATCATCTCGATCAAACTCAATACCTCATTAAGAAAACTATACTACTCACGATCTCGAATTAGGAGCAGTAATATTCGCTCTTAAAATCTGGAGACACTATCTATATGGTACAAAGTGTATAGTTTTCACTGATCACAAAAGCCTTCAACATATTCTTCATCAAAAAGAATTGAATATGAGGCAACGCCGATGGTTAGAACTACTCGCAGATTATGATTGTGAGATTTGTTTCACCAGAAAAGCAAATGCTTGATAGCAGATGCCTTAAGTCGAAAGGAAACGAATCAAACCCTTCGAGTTCGATCATTAACTTAACCGTATCACCAAAATTACCCATCTCAAATCTCGAAGCCCAAACGAGCCTCCAAAGAAGTAAATGTCGAAAATGAGGAACCTACGAGAATGGACAAAATCATTTGAAATTCATCCTGACGGAACTCGTTGTATCAAAAACCGTAGCTGGTTTACTACTTTTGACGGTTTTAAGAAGAGACTTAATCATGCAATGGAGTCTCATAAATCCAAATATTATAATTCACTCGGGTTTTCTGATAAGATGTACCATTGATAAAAGAACTCTATTTGGTGAACCTAACCTAAAGGCAATCAACGCAGAATATTTTAGCAAGTGTTTGAACATGTTTAGAGTTAAAGCTAAATGTCCAAAAGCCACCGCTTATTGGACAGCCAAAAAATTCCTATGTGGAAATGGTGAAAGGATAACAATGATTTCGTCACTAAGCTATACCCAAAAACCTCAACTGGACATGATCCATCTGGGTCATGTTCGATCGTCTTACCAAATCATGCGCATTTTTCATTTCCCATTC
Source organism: Tanacetum coccineum (assembly GCA_026074375.1). Classification (NCBI taxonomy): domain Eukaryota; kingdom Viridiplantae; phylum Streptophyta; class Magnoliopsida; order Asterales; family Asteraceae; genus Tanacetum; species Tanacetum coccineum. Next base: position 31,838 of record BQNB010018307.1, read on the forward strand.
AAGCGACTGAAAGTATGAAAACTCTTACAAGGTTATACATCATAAGAAATAGTCTCTCGACATGGCATGCCAAGACTCTACATCCTTAGGTGGGGGGGGGGTTGATCTTGACAGTCATTTCACATCCAGATTTTGGCAGTCACTGCAAAATGCTTTAGGTACTCAATTAGACATGAGTACAGCATATCACCCTGAAACCGATGGACAAAGTGAAAGAACCATCCAAACACTCGAAGACATGCTACGAGCTTGTGTCATAGATTTTGGAAAAGGATGGGATAAACATTTACCATTGGTAGAATTTTTGTACAACAACAGTTATCATGCCAGTATCAAGGCAGCACCGTTCGAATGAAGCACTTTATAGAACTAGAAATTGTATATCACCTATTTGCGTGGTCTCGAATTGGAGATTCACAACTACGGGACCAGAAATAAATCAATAAACCACTGAAAAGAATCATACAAATTCGTCACAGCTTGCAAGTTTGCAAAGATCGACAAAGAAGTTAGGCCAATGTAGAGGCGAAAGCCTTTAGAATTTTCAAGTTGGACGATCGTGTTATGTTGAAAGTATCACCTCGCAAGGGTATCTTTCGATTCGGAAAACGAGGAAAGCTTAATCCACGATACATTGGACCATTCAAAATCCTTGAACGAATTGGCCCAGTAGCGTACAAACTAGAGCTTCCTGAAAAGCTTAGTAGTATCCACAATACTTTCCACGTTTCAAATCTCAAGAAGTGTTTATCCGACGAATCTCTCATTATTCCAATGAAAGAACCATCAACTCGACTGAAAACTCAACTTTATAGAAGAACCAGTGGAAGTTATGGACCGTGAGATCAAGCAACTCAAGCGAAGTCGTATTCCTATAGTCAAAGTGCGATGGAACTCTAAAAGAGGACCAGAGTTTACATGGGAACGCGAAGATGAAATTCGTGCCAAATATCCTCATCTATTTTCAATCATCACTTCAAGTTTAATTAAATCTCGGGACGAGATTTCTGTAAGGGGTAGAGACTATAACAACCCGCAATTTTCATAAATGTAAATATCCATCTATTAAGATAGATGATGTACAATCTATCAGTTATATATGAACTCACCTTTTTCAGGGAAATTTTTCGCTTTATTACATTACATTACTTTGCCAATATCTCAATATGCAATATAACCTGCATAACTCAAGTTAACGGACTCGGATGACCTACTATAGCAAGCCTATCTTCATATATGTTCAAAAAAAACATCATAAACATATCAAGTCAATATCTAATAATAATTATTACAAGTACAATGAATCCTAAATCTGGTACCATTATGCACGGCATATTCAAAACGGGCCAATAAAACCATTAAATCGTATGCCCTAAACCCTAATCTCATGGAAGGGTTAACCCCTAAAGTGAATGCACAAGCTACTAAAGCATATGTACAAGTAATATAACATCTCATCTGAAATATATAATCTCTTTAAATCAAAGCACAAATCTCTAAAACACAATATACAAGTTCATTAAGCAATGATCCCTAAAATGCCGTTTTACTCCGATTTTCATACTAAATTATATCACCACCCACATAAGCAAGCTAAATACTCATTTTACAATGTAATAAACCCTAAAAATTCTATTCATTAGAACTACATACATCTTTTTATACTCAAAACCTAATTCAAAACCTAAAACCGCTGAAAACCGAGCTAGTTTCTTTCCAAACATGACCTATTTTCTTTGCTCCTTATTCCATTTAAACCCAAACCAACACACAAAATAAGTTAAATAACTTAATTTATTATTTTACAATCATATCAATCCTATTCAAACATTATTTCATCATTACTTCATCATTTTACTTCACTTGTACGTAAAACATATCCTAGAAACCCTAAATGTACCTAATTGGTTCATTTAACCCGTTTACTTGTTTTAAACCATTCTAATCCCAAATAACGAACCAAGGCCTTGAAAACTCATAAAATAAGTTTAAAAATCATCATACAATCATTTACTTTGGAAATTTGTGCAAGAAATCAAAGTCTTAGAAAACCTTAAGCGAATCCTAGAAAACCCTATATTATGCCTAATTGAAACTTTGACGAGCACCGTTTTCTCAATTGCAACACCATTATAACTTAAAACTATCGACCAAACATCATTTATAATACATTTATATCAACCTAGGATTTGTATTCCATCAATCTAATCAAGAGTAGGCAAATAAATATAAGACCAAGAAAGTCAAGAACCCTAAACGTGCCCTAGTTGAACCCATACTCCCCATTTCTTCAATTCTAATTCCGTTTTAACCGCAACCGAATCACTTTAATATTTTGCTAATTACTACTTTAATCCCAGGTCCTTAAAAACCTATTTCATCATTCCTTAATCATTTTTAAAAAACAAAGTACCTTTGAAAACCTTAGAATAACCCGGTCAAACCCAAAATAGACCCGGTTTTGCTTCTATGACCATTTTTTAACCCCTCTAAAATTGCTACCATGTGCAAATGACCACCTAAGAACTCTTCTAGAAACCTTCAAGCAGCTTATGCACCTACTTGGACCAAGCCTTGGTCAAATTTGAGAAGCACATGGTTCTTTCTCTCTCTTCAGCCGCTGTCAAGCAAAGGATGAAGCCACATCCTTCAACCTAGTTTCCTAGACCTCCACACTTCATTTTCTAGCTTATACACCTCCCTAAATAGACCCTCTATGTGTCAAGACCAGATCATAACCCTTTCATTACTCCATGCTACACAATCTGGGATAAAAATAGGGGCATAGTGTGTTTCTTCTTCTACATGATCCCCCACTTCCTCCTCTATAACCCTTCATAGAAGCAATCCTTTGCTCTAATAGATCCTAAGTGATCTTAATAAGTCTCAAGTACAGAAAGGAAGCAAAAGAAACCAAGAAACGAAGCCCGGGAGTCGTTACTCTAGCCGTACGAAGCCGAAAGTCCCGATTCTAACCCGTTTCCAAGCTATAAGGTTAAACCAGGTTCTATAAACTTATATTCTGCTCATGTCACATCATAATGTTCATATGATCTTACAAAAATCATAATATAAAGCTTTGAACTCAAAACCTAGTGTTATGCATTTTGATCCAAACCGTACACTCCGAACCCTAATTTTCATGTTTTTACTTAAACTAGAGTTTAAACTAGTAAAAGTTTTGTTATAACCTATTCTAATAAGCTAATGGATAATGTTAAAATAAGTACTTTGATAAGTCCATAAGAGAAATTTTACCTAAAACCCGTGCGTTTTTCCATTTTTGAAAACCCTTAATTGACCCGTTTTTAAACCTTTTAACTTAACAAATTGTAAATTAAAACTTATGTTGTGTAAATCTTCATATTTTTAAGTTTAATATAACTTATAGAAATGACTATTGAAATGTTAAATTAAGCTTGCAATTGCATTCTTTGACATGTTTTTTGTAATTATAATCCCATGCAAGGGGTAATAAATCGTAACTATTATAAACTTATAACAAATAAGGACTAAAAATGTCATTTTAATAAAGTTATAACTATAGGGTCTATTATGTCACTTTTTTAAAGTACATGGTTTACTTGGTATAGTCAAAAAAAATTGAGGGACAAAAGTCGTACAAATGCAAACCTAGGGGTCTACTACAGTTTTCGCAAACCACAGGTTCTAAAATGTAACATTTTGAAAAAGTGTAAAATCCATAACATAAGAACATTACTCAAAATAACTAATGTAACGCTCCTCGTGCTTAACATTTCAGATATTGAATAAAATGCTTAAAACTAACTTGCTTATGTTCAATCCTTATAACATTCATCATCGATGTGTGCTTTTTAAAAAATCAATGTCTCGGATCCCATATCATACCACAAGTACTAGGGAGCTTCATATTAAAAAGTTTTCAACTTGGTATTACGTTCTTCTGAGTTGTTGGGTTTACGATTTAAAGTGACCCCCTAGCTCCACAAAAAACGTTTTACTAAAATGACTTCTAAACGTATGATGGCCCGAACGGTGTTATGATAATTTTTATATCAAACCGAACATCGATAACCAAAACCTTACATATACAATCAAACTAAGACTGCTATATATTAACCCAGTTACTTTCATTCCCTATACATAAGCTATCAATTTCCCTAAAGACTGTTCAAGTGAGTTCAAAGCCTCGCATTTCAATATTTTATAACCCGCAATGGGATACAAGCTATAAACATGAATGGCAATTATTTCCTACATGTTATTTAATAAAAAAAAAAATGTATTCTATATCAATTTACTATTGCCTAAGTAACTGCTTTGCTTTAATCCCCATAATCATGAACCGTTTAAATACTCTCCGTGGTGAACAACAGAATTATGTGAATAATCTATTTGGGTTGGACTCCCCGTTGTTGTAACCCAGTACATGTAACCAATTGCAAATCATTTAGAAATCATGCCTGTATTTTGGCAAAGGTGCCCGCAGTGGGCAATATTATCATTATAACCTAAGGCATCGGATTCATGAGCTAATGGCAATACTAAATTATGTTTTCAATACTGGGTGTATATCAACGTAACCCAAATATCGCATTTGCATTCAAATTATATTACTTAAACCTATGGATTTCACTCAACCTTTGTGTTGACTTTTTAGCATGTTTTATCTCAGGTAACTAATGGCACGGAGTGACAAGGACACGAAGATGAAAAAACTGTTATCATTCAAATGTTGTATTTTAGATTCTGGAAACCTCTCGTTTGTAAAAACTCTGAAGAAATAATAAATGATAACTTATTTTCAAAAACGACTCTTTTGATTCGTTTTCTATGATTATGACTGTTGTACCCTTGAAGTAATACCCCGGATTAGCTTCCGCTGCTATATGTAAAAATGAGGGTGTTACATTATTTCACAAGCGCAACTAGATGGTGATGTAGCTATGTAGAATTATATATGGTATTAGTTAATCAAAGTGCTTAGTACTCATACGACCTATAATGAATTAGGTTGCATTCAGGCATTTTAGTGGCGCATTTTATATTCTGTGATACACGTTATTATTCATTCACTCGAGGTGAGTTTATAGCCCCACGTTTTACCTTTTTAGCATATACTTTACAACTTTTAGGGTGAGAATATGCTTGTTACCAAATTCATTTACATGATTGATTTGAATTTATTACATGTGCATTTACAATTCATTTTAAAAACTAGTCTACATACTTAATTACTTATTTTGGGATGAAATACATTGCTTGTTTCACTTTATTTTTTAAATCAAGGACATTATTTTACTTTTACCCAAATGATTACGGATTAGCTTAAGCCGATTGAACTGTTAATTACTCGGAGGGTAAGCGCGAATGTTATAAAATAGATCTATTCGGGTGTGACAGTCCCATTCGGGTGATTAGCTATCACTGGAGACGAACGTTATAGCATGTCGGAGCACAACATTTACAGGAACATGAACACTTACAGTGCCTTAAATAAAGTGGCATATATATGAGTCTACACAGCAGTTTCATAAACTTAGAGTAATCGTAATCATTGTTTTATACACACATGAATATTTACGTTGCCTTGAATAAAGTGACAATACATACTTTAGACATGGTGTCTAAACTATTTGTGGATTGAAATGTCACAATGCATAATACTTTATAACATCAATTGATTTACAACATTCAAATACAACCGTTTTGGGATACATAAAGGATTGAAACAACAAAAATAACAATACTTTACGAAAACTCTTGTTCAACATTTATACTTAAACAAACCTATGAACTCACCAACTTTATGTTGACACTTTTAAGCATGTTTTTCTCATGTGAATTAGATACTTGGCTTATGAGATATGCATTGGAATCTAAATAATTCAAGAGTTCCTTTCAAACAACACAGTTAGAGGTCGTTCTCTCATGACTTGTGCAATGGTATTATGAAGTAATGCTCCCGGAAACATATTCCACTGCGACCCATTTTTTGGGGTGTTACAGATTGGTATCAAAGCCAAGGTTGTAGAGAACTAGGTTGCATATCTTACCTAGACTATAACCATTTTCAACGATCAATTTTTCAAAAGATCTTAACGGGACATACATACATTGTTTGTTGAATTAGTTGGTCATACTAGATGCTTACATGATTCATATAGGTGTTCATATTATAGTACGTATATTACTATAAGGGTCTTACGTGTATAAGGGTCTTCATAAAGTGCCAACCTCTAAATTTCAAGGGCACTGAAGGAGTTGTCGAATTGACTCAATGGTTTGAGAAAATGGAAACTGTGTTTCGTATAAGCAACTACTCTGTGGAAAACCAAATCAAGTTTTCTACTTGTACTCTTCTTCGAAGTGCTCTAGTCTTAACGTTGGGTGAACTCCACGTTTAGGAGCTGTTGGTCACAATGTGCATATGCAAAGACTTGGAAGAACCTGAAAAAATAGATGACAGACATGTTACTCTGCCCGAGGAGCGATAATTAAAAAGCTCGAGGGTTGAGATGTGAACTTGCAATAAAAGGTACCAACGTGATAGGTAAAAATTAACCAACGTTTTTCAGGAACTTGCGTCTGGGGCATTGGCTGTGTTGTTACAAACAAATGTTTTTCTGAAGAATTAGATAAGATTGAGAGATATGTCAGTGGTTTGCCCGACATGATTCACGGAAGTATGGTTACATCAAAGCCTAAGACAATGCATGAGGCAATTGAAATGGCAACGGAACTGATGGACAAGAAAATCCGCACTTTTGTTGAACGTCAGACAGAGAACAAAAGGAAGCAAGATGATAACAACAACCAAGCTCAACAACAACCTCCTAAGAAGCAAGTTGTGTCTATATCTTATACCGCTGGGTTCTGATTGAAAAGGAGGAGTATATACTGTGAACACTAACGTTTTGGCTAACAAGTGCAAGTTTTATCACAATGGCTAGTGCACTGTAAAGTGCGCAAACTATAAGAGAGTTGGTTATTTGACCCGAGACTGTAGGAGCCCTGCTGCTATGAACAATCAAAGAAACCCCACTTGCTATGAATGTGAGAATCAAGGGCATTACAAGAGGGATAGCCTGAAGTTAAAGAACGAAAACCATGGAAACCAAATTGGAGGTACTGGAGCACGTGGAATGATGCATGCCTTAGGAGGAGGAGAAATCAATCAAGACCTTAACAATATGGAGGACGATATCAATACTTAGACTCCATTTCCTTTAAGAATTCTCGTTGTATTTTGTCTTAAATTCCCGTTGTGATGTACGAATGATTTAAAATTATCTATCAAATCTATGTATTTTGAAATTTCCGCCAATCTACTCTAATTGTGCAACCCACTCTCTCAAATATCATGAAATCATAACGCCATTTTGAAAAAAATGAGCAATGCACCGTTAGTCCTCAATTATATATAGCTTGATCACCTATGTATAATTCAGGAAGGACTATGTCCATGCTAAGAGTAGTCACCTTAAAACTTCTTGTCAAGAGACAATTTTCTATCAAGTTTTGCGTGTGTATTCATAAAATTTAATCATCACGAAGAACCAAACTAACAATAATAATCACTAAGTAAACTCTTACACCACCTTACTATATAAAGTCGACATCATCAAAAAAAAGTTATACTGACACGTTAAGCCGAAGGGAATGAATAATCCACTAGGAGCCGAGCCTTAGACGCAACAATAAATATTAAACCAACGTCACTAATCTTGAACGCTCAAGATAAAGAAATTTAGAAAGGGAATGAAAACGAGTTACCAAGCGTGGTAACGAAATTATCGAAAGACATAAATAATAATAACAAATAGATTTATTGCCATAACATCCATTTATTATCTTATAAATAAGATTACATAAGAACATAAAGGAAATACAAGTTTTATCACAGCACTCTCCTAATAATAATATCTATTCCTTCCAAAATAGATCCACGCAAATAGTAAGGACTATGAGGGGCACGAGAATCGCTAGAATAAAGGCCAGATACTGAAATTCTTCTTCGTATGGGACGTAGGCAAGATAAATGCCGAGTGCTACCGCACTTTCCATCACCAAAGATGTAAGATAATGCCACATTTTTGAGATTGGCTAAGAGAAATTTAAGTGAAAGATTAGTGTTGTGTAGAGAAATAGAGGATATAAAGTATGGTATTTAAAAATGGGAAGGAGGGTGACTGTTGTTCACCTAATCAAGTACCGTATGGAGTCACTGTACATGACCTCTGGGTTACTGTTTCCATATAAAATAAATATATATCTATATATATAAATATAGATATATATATATTATATATATAAAATATATATATATATATATATATATATATATATATATATATATTTACCCATACCTCTTCATTAACACAATTCCGGAAGGCAATTCAAATTGAATTTCAGGACAAAATTCTTTTAACAGGAGGAGACTATAACACCTCATGTTTTAGGGTCATTATACATCGTCAATAAATTCACTATTTATTTTTAGTATTGTACGCGTTTGCTTTTAAATTGAAACCGTTAAGTTAAATCGTGTAAGCTAAAAATTATCATTCAATATAAACGGGCATCAAACAATTAAATATTTACATCAAACAAGTGTTAAGTAATTATTTTGAGGATAATTATTAACTTTGTTCATTTTATTTTTATTGGTTACGTGAAGTGTTTACGTGTCACAACTTAATGCATTTAGGCATACCCGGAACCACCAAAACTTTTTTACGCTTCAACAAATACCCACAATTGTACCCAATACTCAAAATTTACAAAATATCATAACATATATACATATATAACCAGATATGTATGAAAAGATCAAGAGAAATATCTCAAACTTGCAACTTGATATTGTACATACACCAACTCTTTATGTTTTACCAACTATGACTAGTAACTATGTCTTTGAATATCCTAAAAATCCTCAGATCTGTCCCTTAAACTTTTTAAGCAATCTTGACTAAGTCTTCATGGTATATAAACTAGAAACTAGATAGAATACACATACACTTATCATTTGCTAAGTGAAAAACTTTACATATCCTCCCTTTGCCTCTCTTATAACCCAAGGCCAAACATCACCACCATAAACCATCCATACAAAATTTATTTACCACATTTACAAGTGTTTCTACATCATATCTAAGATATCCTAAGGTGTTTAAAAGGTTTGGTTTAAGGTTTACAAGTGTTAAAGCAAGAAGGTTCAAGATTAGGGTTTTGTTGAAATTAAGGTTTTTTAAGACTTGGAAGCTAGGGTTTATTAGCTAAACAAGGGTTTAGACATTGTTGCTCATCATCTTACATCATATTAAGGTTACCTAAACACCTTAATCTCTTACATTCATGATTTTATGTGTATATAATGGCTATGTAGTTAATCACCATCTAGAAAACTTATTTAACTTGTAAAATAGATTTTTACACTTGGTTATGTTTTTTTATTCTTTTATATATGTTATATGAATGTTAATATCATGTAAGAATGGATGTATAAGTATTGTACAAGTGTGGTTTATGTATAAAAAGAGTATATAAATAAGTTACCTAAAAAGTATATTTATTAAAGTTTATGAACAAATAAGTATGTAGACTTATGGATCTTGTGATTCTTGGAAAATATTTGGACAAATAATGGACTAAGGACCTTAAGTATGTAAGACATGTGATATTAAGGGTTGTAATGGACCTGTAACAAGTGTACTAAACTAGAAAGTTACAAAAATCAAGTTTAAACATGTTTTTAACAAAAACCTCAAAGGGTCTAATCAAATTCAAATTTTAAAATATTTATTTTATAATTACATAGAATATTTCATGTTACAAGGATCATAGGCATATAAAGAACTCGAAAAACGGATTTATAACAAAAAAGATACGGCATTTACAAGTTACGCGATAATAAACGCGTTTATAAAAGAAATTTTATAAAAACTTTTTAAGATTCGCTTATGATATATATAAATGATTATTTTTCTCAGATAATACATATTTTTAGGACTCCAAAACATTAAGAATCATAATTTTTGGATCAATAACGAAGGATTTATGAATTACGCAAGTTTATGATAATAAATACTTTTATAAAAATTAATGTTCACATCAGATATATTTATTGTGAAAACATCATTAATTTGATAAAACTTTTAATTACAAAGACGTACTCGAAAGAATCTCTAAAAACGAATAAACTACGGCGTTTACAAGTTTACGATAACAAAATTTATAAAAATAAATTTATTAAAAGCCCATAAACAGTAAAAATCACTGTTCGCCAGAGGTCTCAAAATATGAAAATTTAATATTTTGATACATCGTCTTAATACGAGAACGTAGAGGTAAAGAACATACCAAACGGGCTTAAAACAAGAAAGATACGCACTATTTTATACTTGTGCACTATTTTCTGACGTGAATAGTGTTGGTTCATTTTTAATATAAATTTTGCGAAACATTTTAGAATCACTTACATAATATTTATACATGTCTTAAACTTTATAAATATTATTCTACAAGGGCGATTGAACTATTTATTCCATTATACGAGTACAATTACACGATTATTAATTATCAAATGCGATTCAAATGTTATTTCACAAACGCAACTAGATGGTGATGTAGCTATAAATAATTATATATGGTCTTAGTTATTCAAAGTACTTAGTACTCATACGACCTATACTTAATTAAGTTGCATTCGGACACTTACGTGACGCATTTTCTGATATACTTGTTATCCATTCACTCGAGGTGAGTTTATAGCCCCACGTTTTACTTATTTTGCATATACTTTACAACTTTTGGGGTGAGAACATGCTTGTTACCAAATTCATTCACATGATTAGTTTGAATTTATTACATGCGCATTTACAATTCGTTTTACAAACTGGTCTACATACTTAATTACTTATTTGAGATGAAATACATTGCTTGTTTCACTTTATTTTTGAAAACAAGGACATTACTTTACTTTTACCCAAATGATTACGGATTAGCTTAAGTGGATTGAACTGTTAATTACACGGAGGGTAAGCGTGAATCTTATAAAATAGATCTATTCGGGTGTGACAGCCCCGTTCGGGTGATTAGCTATCACTAGAGACGAACGTTATAGCATGTCGGAGAACAAAATTTACAGGAACATGAACACTTATGGTGCCTTAAATAAAGTGGCATATATATGAGTCTACGCAGCAGTTTCATGAACTTAGAGTAATCGTAATCATTGTTTTATACACACATGAATATTTATGTTGCCTTGAATAAAGTGGCAATACATACTTTGAACAATGGTGGTCCAACTATACTGTACATTTTTGTGACTATTTGGAGATTGAAATGGTCATGTATACTTTATAACTCTTTGATTTACAACATTCATACATACATTTTGAGGAACATATAAGGATTGAAACAATCATGCATACTTTATAAAACGTTGGTTCAATATTTATACTTAAACAAACCTATGAACTCACCAACTTTATGTTGACACTTTTAAGCATGTTTTTCTTAGTTGAATTAGATGCTTGACTTATGAGATGTGCATTGGAGTCTAAATAATTCAAGAGTTCCTTTCAAACGATACAGTTAGAGGTCATTCTCTCATGACTTGTGCAATGGTATTATGAAGTAACGCTCCCAGAAACATATTTCGCTGCGACTCATTTTTTGGGATGTTACAGGTGACGTTATGATAATAAATAAGTGTTTAGTATGATCATGATCTCTTTATTCTCAAGCTTATGTTGCAAGCGTGTTATATCATATCTTATCAGTTTTTGCTTATCAACTTAGATTATATAATCGTAGCGGTATAGGTCGAAAGACCCGTTATGATCTATGTGGTTTTAAAGATTTGTCTATGATCTTTATCGTCTGTGCCGAGAAATCCACTTTACTAAATTGATAAACAAAATAAGCTTTGATATAATAAGTAACTAAACTATTTGAGTGACACATTTGGTCTAGTTTACTAAATATATGTCTTGAGTTAATCAAGTTAATTTGTGAAAATGTTTTCTGACGAGAAATCCTTTTTGTAAGTTAAAGGTTCCATTTTCAAGATCATTTCCAACACTTATGAATTATTTTCAACTATCCGAGTAGTCATCTTTATTTTAATTGGTAAAACAAAAAGTTATTTTCAAGTTAAAGTTTATTTTCTTTCTGATTATCGAACCACTACTCAAATCCTTGTGGACGACCTGGTCTTACCTAAAAAGATTATACTATATACATGGGTTATACTTTCACCCATGTGTTTCCCTATAATAAAATTGGTATTTTCAGTCATTTTAAATTTAAAGCTTTTGAAACACATCAGTACCCTAAACGTAGGTGAGCATACATCAAGGGGGAGTCTTGATATCATCAACTTCTTTCTTTCTACAACAATTCGACGATCATTCTTTTTGAATTCGACAAAAAGGAGGTGAAATGAAATGAAAACTCATTAATAATTTGAAGCCTTTAATTTTATAGAAAATGAGTTTATATTTTGTCATCATCAAAAAGGCGGAGATTGTTAATACAAATAATGTCTAAAAACATTATTTATCTTTTTCGACCTCTCAATGTTTTGATAATAACAAAATGTAAAAACGTTTACAATAAAAATAAACATTTAAAAATTATTAATCGTAAAATTCCATTTCTAATATTAGTAATCACTTAAGGTATGAACAAACAAATCATTAAGCATGATTAGTGATCAAGAAAATAGTTTTCTCTTAATTATCACATTTCTACAAAAGTATTTCACAAAAATAATTATACAAAATATTTTTTAATTAAAATAAAAGATTTATTAAAAACTTAAATTTGAAATTCAAATTTCCCCCCCAAAATGGAAGGTTTCATAACATATACAACCTTCCTTACAAAAAGACAAAAACAGGAGCGTAGTCTACTGGGCGGCCCCCAGATATATCTAGGACCACCGGGACCGCCCTCAGTGACCGTTGGGTTTTCTTGCCTATAAATACTACTCCATTCCCAACAGAAAATCAGACCTCTTTGCATAAAATTTTCTAATAACTTTCTCTCTTTAAAATCTTATTTCTCTCTCTAAATCTCTTGATCACTAACATTCTTAGATCTTGTTTCAAGTGATCTAATCTCTTCTTCTCATCTCTCCTCTCAATTAAGTGAAAGAGAAGAACATTCGTATTCGCTAAGAAATGAATTGTTATTTAGTGATATCTCCTCTCTTCTTCAAAGTATCAAATCTCTATTGTAATTATCTTGTGTAATTGTGTGATTCGGATTGTGTATATATCCGATAGTGTAGATCTTATGAGTGAATAGTATTTGTGAAGTGGTAGATTGGTTCTAGTTAAGACTAGGACTTGACATTTAGCTTAGTGTTAGAAAATAATGTAAGCGACGTGTAAACAGTTTTTTCCGCCTAAAGGGAGCTTGTTGACATAGCAAAATCTCGAGTAGGATACTCGGGGAGTAGAGTAGGGCGAAGAAGAGCTTCGTAGCCGAACCACTATAAATCTTGGTGTCTTGGTTTGATTGTTCCTTCTCTCATCTCTTTTTATTGTTGTGATTATTATTTAGCATTAGTTTAGACATTTATATTGTTGATTCATATTGTTGATTGGTTGAACGTATAACTCGAATCTAAGTATTTTGAAAGCAAACTTTTAAAACAAAAATGAACTTATAAACTATTCAACCCCCCTTCTAGTTTCCACAACATATGACTGCATTCAAACCTTAACTCGAATAAGCTAAAGAATAGGACTAGTAGTCTTTACCGAAAGTCGTAAAGTAGCAAGGGCGACAAACCACATATACACATCCATAATGATGGAATAGACATACATGATTGCATTTAATTCCCTTACTCGAGTAAAACCAAGGGTTAGGATGTATAGTGATATAGGGTATGGATCTTCTAATCCTTTCTCTAAAAATAATAAACCAACAAGGCGGACAAAATCACACATACATAGCCATAACGACGGAATAGACACATGTGATTACTCGCATCCTCATTCGAGTAAGACCTAAGGATAGAGATTAGGAAAGGGAAATAATTGTTGTTAAATAAAAATTTACAAAACAAATAGATTAAGTCCAAACAAATAAGGTACAAGTTGCTAGATACTTTCCCGACCATTCCCATGATAAAATACAGAAATATATACATAAACGTCTTCGATCATAGATTAACAAAAACAACTTTAGTTGGCCTTCCCGTAACGGTCAACTTCCCAATCAACCATACTATACATACTTTTACAAATCATGTGGCGATGTCTACCACTTTATTCAAAACTTTACATCGTTGATTTATAACACGTATTAATGAATAATCGATCCTTCAAATAATACCATCGGTTTAAGCTTTAACGAACCGACTGTCTTCATAATTTCCTCCTCTTTTTTGTAGCAAATTTCTAATTTTTTTGATTTTTTTAAATTAATACACTACGAATCTCGGTGTAATTTCACCATCTTCACGATCATAATATCTCTGGATAATTTCTTCCATAACTCTTTGTACTCGGATATACCAATAATTGTGAAAGTAGTAAAAATACCAGAGTTTAACTACTTTTACATTCCTAATTGAGATGTGTAATTTCCCAACCATACCAGAGATTGAAAATAACACAAGACACATTAAATACATACTTTACACTAAAGCAACTAGGAATTGATAAACGGTCATAATATAATAGGGTAGGCTAAGGTGTAAAGGTGTAACAAAACAAATAGTTGGTGAAAACATCAATGGTTAAACAGGTTTTTCTAAGGAAATCTTACTCTTAAAGTGAGAGTAAACAAAGGGTTTATACGAAGATTAACTAATCGGTGTGGTTAGTTAATAACACAACACAACACACACACACACACACACACACACACACACACACACACACACATATATATATATATATATATATATATATATATATATATATGTGTGTGTGTGTGTGTGTGTGTGTGTGTGTGTGTATCTAAATCCATAGTACTATCTATGTCTCACGTTAAGTGTCCAGTTTGACTTTTTAAGTCTTTTTTCTTCAACTTTGACCTTAATTATTTCTTTTTATGTTATATGATACTTCATGCAAAATATATGAATGAATAGAGTTTTGAATATGTTTTTCATTGGTATAATTTTTATTAAGTATTTTATAATACAAACAAAAATATTTTCAGTCAAAGTTAATGAAAAAAGTCTTTAAAAAGTCAAACTGGATACTTAATATAGGACGGAGGGAGTACTCATTATTGTGGTCTCGAATAGATATACCAAGCCAAGTTCTTAAGTCTACAACATCATAGACACACTCATGTTTTTGTGGGATTTTAGTAAATATTCGGAAACAGATAAGGCTGAATCCTAACTATAACACCCCTAAATTGGGTCGCAGCGGAATAAGGGTCCGGGGCGTGTTATTTCTCAGATCAACAACACAAGATAATATAAGAACGACCAAAAAGTCGTTCAAAACTGATACATTGAATTTAATAAAGTATGTGTTACAAAAGCCCGCAGCTTTTCTTGTTTACTTGTTATTATTACAAAGATTTCCAGCCCATAACAGATACACAAAATGTAATGCGACTAAATCTTTAATGCATGACTTCATAATATAACCACCAATGTATCCTTCGCACCTCGTGCTTAATGACCTGGAAAAAATTGCATTTAAAAACGTCAACATAAAGTTGGTGAATTTCATAGGTTTATGTAAATGAATATGTAGGACCGCAAGACTTTCCCAATGATAATGCAACAAATGCAGACGTCACAAAATGTAATTACGTTTGGAAGCACTTTTCTTTACAGCAAAGTCTTTAAGTTAGACTTTTCTTCAGGTTCTTCTTATTCCGCCCTTGTCACCAACCATCCTTCGTCCATGCTATGAAAGATTTCTTGGTAAGCGTGACATGCATCTTCATTGGTTCTACACAAATCATCATACTCATATTCCTTTACAGCAACATACTCTTCTTCTTGTCCAAATGAATACGTGATCATCACAAACCTTCTAATTTTGCAAACTGGCGGCTCTTGACGGGGGTTATCAAATAATTCACATCTTTCTTTATTTTTGTATAGTTCATCCTCTTTTTGAATATCACTGTTGTTGCTTGTTTTACCATTCCTACTATCAAGATAAGGAGCATAGGGAGTATTGATGTTTACGTATGGTCCACGTATATGATCCCTCCAATTAGTAAATGGATAGCATTCATGATCGTTTATTATCCACCAACATTCTTGAAGCTTTATCAACGATTCATAATCGAGTTCGTGAAAGTTTCTGAAAGATCTTTTTAACCATGCGCAAAAATTTATTACACTTTGAGTAGCATCTCCTCATGACTTTTCATAAATGGCTTTCTGCTTCAGGGCTTCTTCTTTCAAACTGTTATCAGTCAAATCATCGTACCATTCATAGTCTTGAAAGTATGTCATGTAACCAACTCGAACCATTCCCGGTAAGTCTCTACCATTACAAAATCCATCTTCATTTGAATTGCAGGTGGGCCATTTAGTTTCCCTGTTTTTGAAACAGAAAGCTTCACAAATATGATCACATATTTCATATGGTACTCCATTTTTAGACCATGGTTCATCAAATTCATTATTCAATTCGTTCTCATAATCTTTATAAGTCTTGGTTCTTCGAATATCATGAGTAAATAATTTTGTATCAACTGTAGTCAAATAAGTTGGTTTCGATCCTAAAGATTTCAGCGATTTTGTGCTCATCGTCATTATATTCGTCTTCAAGATCAGAAACTTTCTTGTTGCTTAGTACTACCTCATCGTCTCCTCTTATCCTATAAACCCATAATGCGTTCTTGGTGTGTCACACCCCGCCAAGGCGGAATCGCTAAGCATGAACAATAGCATCATCACAACACAAGCGCAAAATAGAGAAAACTAAAAAATGACCAGTTAATAAACTCAAAATCAAAGCGTGTTATGACAACGCCCAAAACAAAAATCCAACATATAATGCATGAAGAACAAAACATGACAAGTTAAATTGATAACCAAAACAGATAAATCATAGACTCTGCCTGCAAGCCTATGGTCCAACTAACTCCTCTTCCTAACTCTTCACATGTTTTGCTCACCTAAAAATGATGCTTAAAACGTCAACATAATTGTTGGTGAGAGTTATAGGTTTAAGACACACATATGACATCGCGATCAACAAAAAAACAATATTTACGAACATATATGGCATTGCGTCTTCCTATCACAAACCAAAATTCACAATTATCTGGGGTGGATCGTACCCCTCTGTCCCATAATCTATCCTCCGGTGCAAGACTAACCCACTTGACTAGCTAAGTCCGTTTGGGTTTTCACACTAGGCCATGCCATTCTCACATGCACATGCGTACCACAACTCATACACATAGCAATTATATAGTTTGACACTTAAAAACACATATCACGGTTCATAATTCAAAAACAGTTTTGCATCATTTCCATCCCAAAATAAGTAAAAAGTGGGACTGTAAACTCACCTCGATGTAAAGCAAATCCAAACTCTTCAATTAACCTTGCAAAGAATCTAAACAAAATAACACACATATGTTACCATCGATTAGGTCACACACCTAAGTCGACGTAACAATCACAACGATGGATAATCTATATCCTATCTTAATTCAACTCTCTATATACTCCTCATACTTGCTAACCTCAAATTACCTCACAAACCTTACTTCTCAACTTTCTGTATTTTATCCCGTTTTTATAGTCATAAGATGACTCTAAATAAAATACTTAAACACCTAATTATTTCTTTTCCTTACATCCCATAGCTCCTTAATGAGTTGTGAACTTCTATAATTTTTTAGAAAAAATAATAACGAGTCTAACTATTTTATAAAAATCCAACATCACAAAGTGTCCATAATATGACCTGATTCAACTTTCAAAAAGTTTAGTTTGAGCATACACATTTAAACACTTAGGAAAATTCTACAAAAAATCCAGAAAATCATAAACATCATGAACATGCTACAGTAGCAAACCCATCAATTAAAAAGACGATTTGATATGGTTTTTGACCTTACAAACACAACTTAGAATCTGCCCTGAAAACTCAGTTTTGACAACGAATATTGTTTGATTAATTTGACTAACTTCCACTCACTTTTAATTCATAAAACCTATGGGGTTAGAAAGTAGACTCGTTTTATATAATTTTAGGCTCGATAAAATCAATAAAAGCTATCCGTATGACCGAGATATGACTCTCGTACGATGACCTAAAATTCTGCCCAGATTTCAGTTACGAATTTAACATGATAAACCCTAATCATTCACATCTAAACCCTAATTAAACCCTAAAAACGTATTTTTTAATGTTTAAAATCCATAATTACATTATAAATACAGAACTTAATCATAAATAAAAAACTCTAATCCATCCTCAATGATTGTTACATGATTAAAACTTAATTGAATTGAAAAAAGTTTAAGAAATCGATACCTTAAAGCTTAGAAATCAAAACCTTAAAATTTTTTGGGGTTTCTCTTGCTCTTTGTTGTACGTGTCGTCAAAAAAGAGCGAGAGAGAGAGAGAGAGATCAAAGAGATTTTTGTTTAGGTTATGATTTGTATTTATAGTGCTTAAGAGATAATTACCAAAATTAGAGTTGTTGTCAAATTGGGATTCATTTTTTTTCCTCCTCCCTTTGTTCGGCCGGCCCAACACACACACCCCTTTTTATTTATTATTTACACAAAAACCCCTTTAATTTAGTTATTTTTATAAAAACCTTTACTTATTTTGCTAAACCTTGAACTTTCTAACTAGTTTTCAACTATCCTTATTTTAACTAACTTCTAAAAATAGTAAGTATTCTAAAATCTATAAAATACTACACTAATATAATGTTAATATTAATTACATATACATAATATGTACACAGAATATTACGTATACGACATTTGAAACTACGCAAAGCCTTCAAATGATTTCATTTCCACAAGTACCATGATTCACCACTCATGTACTTCCATCTCATACACATATAAAACACATAAAACACATAATGAAACACATAAACTGAATTATACAGGCTTCAACTAACCTCTAAAAATCTCAGTTGTTCATAGTATCCCTTCCTTTAGAAATCCCGTCCCGAGATTTAACTATTAGTCTCGACAATAGCATTCTCAAACAACTAGGGATACTTAGCCTTCATATGATCCTCACGTTCCCCGGTAAACTCTGGTCCACGTTTAGAATTCCATCGCACTTTCACAACAGGTATCATACTATGCTTAAGAGTTTTGACCTCATGGTCCATAATCTCTAAAGGCTCTTCTACAAAACGTAAGGTCTTATCTACCTTAATCTCATCCAACGACACATGCAAATTTGCATCAGCTAAACACTTCTTTAGGATTTGACACATGAAACGTGTCATGCACCCCACTCAATTTTTCAGGTAATCTCAACCTATATGCCACAAAACCAATCCTTTGGAGGATCTTAAAAGGTCATACAAATCTCGGAGCTAACTTTCTTTTCTTTCTAAACCGCACTACACCTTTCTAAGGTGAGACTTTCAACTTTACATGATCACCAACTTAAAACTCTAAAGGTTTCCTTCTATTATCTGCGTAGCTCTTCTGACGATCTCTAGCATCTGTTAAGCTATCACAAATCACAACACTTTATCCGCGTTTCTTCACCATCTCCGTCGCAATTTAATCTGCTATCTCCTATCTCAGCCCACAATACAGGTGACCTACACTTCCTTCCATACAACGCCTCAAAAGGAGCACAACGAATGCTCGAATGATAGCTATTGTTATAGGAAAATTCAGCCAACGGCAAATGAATATTCCAACTTCCACCAAAATCAATCACACACGCTCTCAACATATCCTCTAACGTTTGTATTGTACGCTCGCTTTGTCCATCCGTCTGAGGATGATAAGCCGTACTCATATCTAAACGCGTTCCCAACGCTTTTTGCATCGTTTGCCAAAACCTTGACGTAAAACGTCCATCCCTGTTAGAAATAATCGATGTTGGTACACCATGACGTGCAACAATCTCATCGATGTACAACCTTGCTAGCTTTTCCATACTATAATCCTCTCGTATTTCCAAGAAATGTGCCGATTTGGTCAACCTATCAACTATGACCCAAATCGCATCATGACCACTACTTGACCTTGGCAACTTTGTTATGAAGTCCATAGCTATTTTCTCCCACTTCCACTCAGGTATCTCAGGTTGTTGCAATAAACCTGACGGTCTTTGATGTTCAGCCTTCACCTTTGCGCATGTCAAACACTTGCTAACATAAATAGCAATCTCCTTTTTCATACCCGACCACCAATACATGTCTCGAAGATCATAGTACATCTTGTCCGCTCCGGGATGCACAGAGTACCTCGTCTTATGAGCTTCGTCCATGATCTTGGTTCTTACACCGCCCACTAATGGAACCCATATGCGATCCATATAGTATAGGCTTCCATCCTCCCCCTTTTCAATTTGTTGGTCCGTACCATTCAATCCTTAAGTTATCACATTTTCAACCTTAAACGCTTCACCTTGAGCTGCTGATATCAGTCCTTTAACTCTGGACTGAATTGTCACAGCCATCACTCGTACTCGTCGAGGCTTCACTCTCTCCTTTCTACTTAAAGCATCAGCTACTACATTTGCTTTAACAGGATCGTACTTAATCTCATATTCAAAATCACTAAACATCTCTAACCATCTCTTTTGACGCATATTCAACTCCTTCTGATCGAATATGTGTTGAAGGCTCTTATGATCTGTATAGATAACTTTGTTCCGTACAAATAATGCCTCCAAACCTTTAGCGCAAACACCACTATGCCTAACTCTAAGTTGTGAGTCGTGTAGCTCTTCTCGTGGCTCTTTAATTGTCTTGATGCATAGGCGATTACCTTATCCCTTTGCATAAGAGCACATCCCAATCCTTGGTTTGACGCATCACAATAAACCATAAAATCTTCTACTTTATTCGGTAACGACAATATTGGTGCATTACATAATTTGTCCTTCAACGTTTGAAAAGCTTCCTCCTGGTTCTCACCCCACTCGTATTTTTGATTCTTCTGAGTCAACGAAGTAAGAGGTTTAACAATCGTAGATAAATTCTCAATGAAACGTCTATAATATCCAGCCAATCCTAGAAATAATCTTACTTCAGATGGTGTCGTAGGGGCTTTCCAACTTTTCACTGTCTCAATCTTACTTGGGTCCATGTGAATACCGTCGTGATTTACCACGTGTCCAAGAAAATGTACATCTTGCAACCAAAACTCGCACTTGGAGAACTTCACATACAGCTTCTCCTTCCTTAGCAAATCTAACATCAATCTCAAATGATTTTCATGATCCTATTTCGTCTTTGAGTATATCAAGATATCGTCAATAAACACTATGACGAATACCAGGTACATTTGCAACTCGTTCATTAAGTTCCCATGAAACTGCATGGTGCAATTGTAAAACCAAATAGGCATAACGTAAACTCAAAATGCCATATCGTGTTCTGAACGCGGTCTTCGAGATATCATCATCATGCACTCTCAGCTGATGATAACCAGATCGAAGGTCTATCTTAGAGAAGTAGCGCGCTCCTTGAAGTTGGTCAAACAAATCGTCGATCCTAGGGAGTGGATAACGATTCTTGATGGTCAACTTGTTCAGTTCATGATAGTCTATGCACATGCGAAACGATCCATCCTTCTTCTTGACAAACAAAACTGGCGCTTCCCATGGTGAGTGACTTGGCCAAATAAATCCATTGTCTTGCAACTCTTGAAGTTGCTCCGACAGTTCTTGCATCTCCGAAGGCGCTAGTCGATATGGCGACTTCGCTACAGGCGTCGCTCCAGGAATCAAATCTATATGAAACTCTACTTGTCGTTGTGGTGGTAATCCTGACAGGTCATCTGGAAATACGTCCTCGAAATCACGTACGATAAGAATGTCGCTTAACGTCGGTTCATTCGCCTTTGTGCTCATTAACGTCTTTGTCTTCCCGAAATTACGTTCTCCTTGAACACAGAGTGCCTTGCCTCCTTCTATAGGTATCCTAACTATCTTCTCGTAAGACACGATCACATCCTTTTGGTTTGACAACCAATCCATTCCTACTATCACATCAAAACTTCCTTGTCCTAATGGTATCAAGTCTATAATGAACATAGAATCTCCTAGCTCTAGTCTACAGCCACAGAAAATTCTATCAACTTCTTCCTTCTTACCATTAGCTACTTCTATCACATATCCAGGGTTCGAAATACTAGGTTTCACATTTAATAGGGGCGCAAATTTAGTGGATATAAAACTAAAACAAGCACCAGAATTGAAAAGCATAGTAGCGTAGAGATTATTTAAGGAATACATACCCGTCACTACATTAGGATCCTGAAGAGCATCAACAGCATTTACGTTGCAAGCTCTTCCTCTAGATCGATTCTCATTGCCTCGGGTGTTCCTATTCCCTTCCAACGCTAGCTGATTTCTAGGTTGATTACGTTCTCGGTTCCACTTAGGACATTTTGGACGTAAGTGATCCAAACTTCCACACTCATAACAAGATCTCTGCCTATTTCTTGGCCTAACTACTCGTATCGGCTCTGCATGCCTAACCGGTGCTCTACAGTCTCTGGCCATGTGACTCGGCCTTTGTCAATTGTAGCACACTAAGCATGGTCCTTTTTCAGCATGAAGCCCCTTACACCTAGCGCACTTTGAAAAATTTCCATTTTCTCTTCTAGGAGGAACTGCTGCTACAAACCCTCGTCCCCCTTTAGCTTTCTTTTCGTATTTTTCAACACTTTTTGACTTACTGGCCTCATCCCTTTCTTTCCTTTTCTCACCAGCCTTAGCCAAAGTACCACTGCGGACTGCCTCATTAGTCAATATCCCAGCAGTAAGAATAGCAGCTTGAATCTGAGATGGCAACCCATTAATGTACCTTGTAACACGCTTCCGCCCAGGAGTACCAAATGTGGGAACCAAACCTTGCCAACTCATGGAATCGATCAGGTATCTAGCATGATCACACCAACCATTAAATGATTCCAGAACTCACCTTCTAACTTCTCAATCTCATTGCTTGGACAAAACTCCGTTGTTAGCAATGCCTTAAAGTCATTCCACGCCATTGCATTAGCAGCATCTCGACCTCTTGCTTGGACTTGAGTATTCCACCAGTCAAAGCTTTACCAAAAGAATGAACCCGCGCATACTTCACCCTATTGATTAGCCAAGACATCCCTAATATTCTATCACGGATTTATCTTTTTTCAATCCATCTAGTCAATGCCACCGCACCACCAGTTCCGTCAAAGTCTTGAGGTCCACACGCCACAAATCCTTTGTAGGTGCAACCATTGTTTCCTCCACCATTTCCATTACCATTGGCATTGTTGAGGTTGTTAGTTACTTGAGTCACGATGTTCGAGATGATGTTCTAAAGTTGTTGAGCAATGATTTCCGCGACATCAGGAGGGTTGTCAGATTGTCGTGTTTGAACCATGTTTCTGCTAAGACATAGGATTATATATATTAGACGATATACTACGGATTTCATATCCCATGATATTACTATTCCCACAATACTATATACGTACAAGCATAACCAACCAATATGTGTCAACACCAATTACATGTAATCATACTTGCAAGTCCATTTGTGTTGTGGCGCATGTTATAAATATTGTTTGTAACACCATAATTATAGATGCCCCCTTTCACGCGTGTACTCGCTCCTATGAAAACACTTCTTGAAATCAACACATCATGCAACACATAACACATTTAATAAGGCACATAGCACACAAGATAAATCCTAAAACCACTTCTCATTAATAATAATCATAATCGAAAATAACATTTCCTAACATGGTTCAAATGATAGAAAGAAACACTAAACCATCCTAAATCAAATCGATTGCACTAGTAGAGTCCGGGTCGAGGACGAACTCAGCTCCCACCAGGTCTGTCCATCGTCAAGCTTGTGGGTTTGATTACTAGCCGTAGACTCAAGGCTGAATCGGTTAGCAACCTCATCAAACCACCATTCATATTGCCTCTTGTGTGTAATGAGTAAGTCGACTTGTTTCCTTTGGTCCTCCTTGGAGTTGTGGTTGATCCACGAATCCTATATTGTTGTAAAAGGGTGCTCACTCAGCTCTTCATCTCTCATCCGAGTGTGTTAAGAGCAAACGCGTAAAACCCTAAAAATAAATTATGCATTACATAATGTCGTACAATGACCTAAAACATGAGGTGTTATACTAACAATATCTAATAAGGGTTTATGTGTAGGTTTTGTAACCAGTAATTTCACAAAAGTATGCTCGAATTATTTTTAAATTTAAGCATATTAATGTGAAAAATAAGATAAGTAGTGTTCTAATTCTTATCCCCTAACTTAAATTATACAATGCCCTAGTTGTATAAAAATAACAGTTAAAAAGGGAAATAAAAGAATTAGAATGAGAAACTCCCCTAGTATTTACTTGGTATGATTCTTCATGTTGAGCAAGAATGTTTGATGTAAATGTGTCTGAATTCCAGCATGACTACAACACACATAAGATTCTAGATTATAGATACTCCTCCAATGTTGTCGATTTCTTTCCAGTGAGGTCTTGTGCAAGATATAAGAAAACCATGCAAACCTATCTCAGGTATTCTATGAATAATTGAAATAAAAATAAAAATTGTGCAGGAAGTCGATACGTTGTATCCCAAAACTAGGATACGCCTTATTGAAACCTGTAGAAAGTATCTGAATACGGGTCAGTCTGCCAAATACGTCGTATCATATAATGAATACACCCTATAGACAGAACTGACAATAATGTTTTAAATGCAGAAAAATTAAAGGACTGATAATGTCCAGACATTCAATACGCCGTATGGTATGGAGCGGATACGCCGTATTGATCTTTGGGAAGACAAACTCGATAAAATAAATAAAAATAGTCCGGGTTGTCTCCCGAGAATCACTTTTCTTTACAGGGAAGTATTTAATTTAGTCTTTTCTTCAGGCTCTGTTACTCCGCCCTTGTCACCAATCATCCTTCGTCCATGTTACGAAAGAACTCTTGGTAAGCATGACATGCATCCTCATTGGTTCTTGTAAAATCATCGTACTCATATTCCTTTATAGCAACATACTCTTCTTTCTGTCCAAATGAATACTTGATCATCTCAAACCTTCTAATCTTGTAAATGGCGGTTCTCAAGTAGGATCGTCGAACAAATCACATTGTCCCTCATTATGTTGTTCCTCTTTTTCCTGATTATCACTGGTGTTGCATGCTCTACTATTTCTCTCGTCAAGATAAGGATCATGGGTAGTATTGATGTTTGCGTATGGTCCGCGTATGTGATCTCTCCAATTAGCGAATGGAGAGCATTCATGATCGTTTATTTTCCACCATCATTCTTAAAGCTTTACCAACAATTCATAATCAAGTTCGTAGAAGTTTCCGAAAGATCTTTTTAACCATGTGCAAAAATTTATCACACTTTGAGTAGCATCTCCACATGACTTTTCATAAATGGTTTGATGCTTTAGGGCTTCTTCTTTCAAACTGCTATTCGTCAAATCATCGTACCATTCATAGTCTTGAAAATAGGCCATGTAACCAACCCGAACCATTCTCAGTAACTCTCCACCATTACAAAATCCATCTTCATTAGAATTACAGGTGGGGCATTTAGTTTTCCCTTTCCTGAAACAAAAAGGTTCGTAAATATGATCCCATATTTCATATGGTACTCCATTCTCAGACCATGGTTCTTCAACTTCATTATTCAATTCATTCTTATAATCATCATAAGTCTTGGTTCTATCAACATCGTAAGTAAATAATTACGAATCAACCTTAAGAAGATAATTGAACTAATGGAAGTTTGTGCACAACGATGTCTCGTAGTCGAACAGGTTGGTTTCTATCCTGGTGATTTTAGCCATTTTTTGTTCATCTTCATTATTAACTTCCTCAAGATCAGAAAATCCATCATTAGTAACTCCTTCTGGATTATCAACCTTTTTCCAACATAAAACTTTCCTGGTGAATGGATCCATCATCATATGGTTAGTAAATTTCGAAGCCAACCATTTTTCAAACATAGTATTAGTCGGATAATTCTTTGCTTTAGTCCCCACAACATTATAAGTACAAGAAGGCGGGTAATATTTCCCATAAAGTTTGTCAGTTAAATCCACCCAAGTAGTAATTGAGCCTTTAAATTCTTCAAACCATTTGCTTGCATTTACAACTAATGAGAATGTGAAAACAGCAAGCCTAACTCATTCGTAATTTACATTGGGCAAGTCGATAGGATCAACAATTTTAAGGAAGTATTCGATGTGTTCTACCGCGTCTTCCCCTTTAGTTCCACTGAAAGCATTTTCGCGCAAATCATCAAGGAATTTTTCTTTTAGTTAATAAGCAACTTTACCATTAACCGTAATACTTGTGATCCCTGAATAACAATTTGCTTGGTCTTTAGTTACGAATTCTTCCATAGTTGTTTGTCTTAATTTCTGCCATTACTTCTTTAATCTACTCACTCTGATTAGTAAAATTTGTAACAAAGGTAAAAATATCAGTAGGATTTTCTTGAAAGAAAGATAAGGTAAACCTCCAAATCCTCTCCTGTAGTACCTTGCTCATTTGCCTGACTTGAATCTCTAAAGTTTTAATCGAGGCTCCTTGGTTTCTGATAGCAGCGTTTATGGAGGCTCAAATTTCCTTGATCAGGTTGGAGTTTTCTTCATGTCTCTTAGCTAAATCATTTATAAACTTGCTCAGTGATTCTTTCATCGATTATCTTTGTTCTTGATACGAAGGGTTTGCATTATTCCTTTGGTAAGATCCCGGAGCTACTTCTCTATATTATCCTCCTTATTGGAAAGGTACACCAAATTGAGTATAATACGCTTCTTCAAGGGTTTTTCCTTCTTCTTTAAGTGGACAATCTTTGGTGTAGTGGGGTCCTTTATATAGCTCACATCCTACCTGAGCAGCATATACCTTTTCATTAACCTTCTTGATTTCTCTTCCAAGGTTATTAAGTTGTGCTTAGATGGTAGTTAATCTGTCAGAAGTTTCAGTACTTTTTGTCCTAGATGTTCTGTTATGCCATTTTTAAGATTATTCGGCCATCTCTTGGATGGCTACTTTAGCATCGACAGTTGTCTTAGTTGGTATGGCACCCTTGGAATCAAGAATTTGTCTAGTCGGGACTTCCAATCCATTATAAAACAAGACCACCTCCTGCATCTTTGTCAAGTAGTGTTGACGGCATTAATTCAATAGTTCTTTGAATCTTTCCCAAGCTTGGTAAAGAGTCTCATCAGGTTCTTGTTGAAAGTTATTGATCTCCTCTATTTTCTTTGTAGTTCGGGCAGGTGGACAATACATGCTTAGAAATTTTACCTTTAGATCTTCCTAAGTTTTAATTGAACCAGATGGTTTATTCTTTAGCCAACGACTCGCGGCTCCAGTGAGGGACATAGGGAAAGCTCGAAGCATTATTTAATCTTGAGTTATATTAGGAATATGGAATAGATCGACAGTCTCAAGAACTCTTTCAATATGCTCGTTCGCATCTTCATGATCTGAACCGTTGAAGGAGTTGTCACGTAGTTCCTTGAGAAATTGGCCTTTTAGTTCAAAGTAATATTTGTCATCAATTTTAGGCCTAGAAACACCCGATCCATAGTTACTTCGGGTTTTACACATGTACTCTTCCATGGTTTCCGCTATTATTTCTGCAACTCCTTCCTCAGAATTTTCTTCTAGATCAGAAAATAGATCGAATTCAGGTAAACTCGATTCGTCAAGACCATGTGTCTTGAAAAGCTTCCTAAATGAGTGAAATTCTTGTTTCGGATTCTTGAAAGGTGTAAATAGTTCTTTAGTGAACTCCTTGTCATGCACTACCTGAAACAAAGGATAAATAATCAGTAGGATAGGCTCGCGAGAAAGAAAACATAAAAAATCAAGCATGGAAATTAAATACGAAGAATATGTTTTTGCTGTTATATTAGTTGATCAATATGCCATATTTAATTAATTTAAATATGCCGTATCAATCTGCTGAATGAATACGGTGTATTGGTTAGGAAACTTAGATACGCCGTATTCAATGAATTTGAATACGCCGTATCAGGTTATCGACCAGAACATTGTATTGAAAATAATAAAACAAACAAAATAAAATAAACAAATACTCAAGCAAACAATTAAAAACATATATATATATATAATTTTACACTAATCTAAATTATACTAATTCTAAGGGTTAAGTTAATCTAATGTTGAAAACCAAAATATTAAATAAAAATAAAGATTAAACAATTTCACCCCTCGACAGCGGCGCCAAAAACTTGATGTGTCATTGTAGTTTAGGTAATTTATTTATCAAGTTTTATATTTATATTTTGCCGACTTTACCTAAAACAACACTTTAACCGGCAGTGTACCCGATCGGATGTAGTTGCGTTGGTAAGTAGGGTGTCGATCACTAAGAGCGAGAACGTTAATCTTTTATTCTATCAATATTTTGGTTAACTAAAATAGGTTAATTTAAACTATGTTAGTTCTAATCTATGTTAAACCTATGCTAAACTTATGTTAATCCTAATTCTAATTGATAAGGGGGGTTTTGAGTCTGAGAGACTGGCACGGGTTTTGTTGTAACTTATATCAATTTAAGACACAATAACACACACAAGCAGATTAACAAAAGATAGAAGAGCGGTCTAGCCAAATATAAGAAAACAGTATTAACCATGACTACTCTAATTAAAACATTGGTTTGTTTATTTAGTGCAATGGGTGCTTATCTCGAGGCGGCATGTCATTCTAAGATTAAGGCGGTACTTCTTCCTAAAACCTAGACACGTAGAATTCTTTCAAAATTAAACGCATCCGCATAAAGCATCCTATTATGCTGATTATAATCTATCTTAGGAGATTAATAATGGTGATCTTATTAAACCCTAGCTCATGGAGACTTTACCCACTTACTGCTTAATGACAATTTATATTCTAGTAGTCCACTATCCAAGTCTTTACCCAAGGAATCAGTACATTATTTGTTTATCCCTGGTCACCTGCCAGTCCAACTTGTTCACATAAACAAAAGGTAAATATAGGACATTATTTGTGATCCTATTATTCTAGATATATAAATCACTATATAGAGAACCATCCTGGCATATAGCTAACTTGGTCGGTATCATTAGATCTAGGTGAATGATAGGTCGCATACAAAAGCACGTAAACAAGTATAAATTGATAAACATAATCAAGCAATCAATGATAAATTAAGCAATCGATATAAACAAACTAAACATTCAAATCTTCATAATCATGGCTAATACCCAAGGGTATGAGCCCTTAATCATCGTAATCAATACAAGAATAATCAATCAACCAAGGTAAACTAACCGAGTTAAAAGAATGATACCAAAAATCAAACGATTACTAGAGTATAAGATATTACAAGGTGTTTCCTATGGAATTAATAGCTTTGATTGACCTCTTCTGCTTTTCTCGTCTTTTAAAAATTGACTTTTGTGGTTAGGGTATCAAAAATATAATCAAGCATACCTAAAACTCATTTTTAGGCCTTTTATTTATACTATCTAGAATTTGGTCGATACGGTGTATCGGTTGATGTGAATACGACGTATCTTGGATACGACTTTGTTCTTCGTGGTATCTTGTGAAGTGCATGCACAGATACACCGTATCTTCCTTGATGGATACAGCATATTGGATTTCAGAATAGTTTTCTTTTGATTTCTTCGTTTGAGCTCCAGAATGCGCGCCTTTTAGCTAATCTTCACAAAGTACTCCATAATTGCTGCAATTCTCAACTATAAACGATTAAGTATCAATTCTATCAATAATTATACAAAATGGATAATTAACATGGGTAAATGATGCTATAAAAGTGATGTTATTTGATGTCATCATGCACTGTAAAGCATGTATTCTATCATAAGCTTGGAAAGTACACAAATCTGCACCAGTTAGAATTAGGGTCTAAACAGCTCTTAAAGGTAACAAGGGTGACACACACAAGTTTAAATAGGTAATTGATTCTTTTTCGATACCACTGATCTAGAAAAGGCGACAAAACAACACATGCTCGGCCAAATCTATGGACGAGACACATGTGATTGCTTACTCCTTAATTCGAGCATGCTAAAGGTCAGAATTATTACAAAGGGCAAGATAAGACATGAGATACACATTTAATTAGTGTTAAACATAATACAAAACAAATAATCTAAATAATCCAAGGTTGTCATAACCGGCTACCGTCTATCCAGCAAGTATCCAAGTACGAAAATCTGATCATAATAATGGGCTAGTCTTGGATGTAATAGTGAAGTCTCGTCTTTGAAATGACAAACTAGCCAAACCTTCAAAATCACGTGGATGGCTTATAGGTGCACCATCCCCAACTAGTTGGTTTTATATCACGTAACCAACATAAATATGCTATAGAAATAAACACTAACTATATTTTTAAGATAGCAACATACAACATACATATCCCCCCACATAAGATAAGCAATATCGAAAGTGATGATACAGGGGGTCTTTATAGATCAAGAGTGATAGGTCTTCCACGAACGTATAAAATTTTTGTGCTCATATCCCCAAACCATAGACATAAGTAGCCAAAGCTTTCAACACAACTAAAATATAAACTACAGGGTTGGCCAAGGCAAAATGGTGTAATAATACATTTACATAAAGGGTTCAAACAAGGATTTGCTTAACTAGGTGATCTAGGGGTATCTTGCACTAAAAATGAGTACAACAAGGGGTTTAACACACGAGGTCGACAAGTCAGTGTAACAAGTCGATAAAAACACATATATGGGTTGTTTGGGGGTAAATTCCTAAATGTTGCCTTCTTGTACAGTCTATTCTTGCTAATCAATTAGGTCTCGAAATGATGTACATACCAAGTTCTAAAGTCTATAATACTACTGGCACACTCATATTTTTGGTGGATTTTTATATAATGGATGAAAACGGAATCATTAGGCTTAACCTCACCAATTGAAATAAAGGGTAATAGTGCGCTCGACAAAGATTTATTCTAGTTTAGTAGAAAAAGATGTCAAAAATTTTAAAATTGGCACAAAATTTCAAAGAAAACTAGAAAATCAAAAGCAAATATAGGTCAAGTGGTAATTCTACTCCCATCCCCCCAATTGGTTTGTACAGTGTCCCTATTGTACATTTAAGGAAATGAAAATTAAAAAATAAGAGTAGAATTAGAATAATAGACTCCCTTAAGCGTTTCTTTATACATTGAATGATAATGGCAAGAGCTGAACTCTTGATCTTGAGCAAACTCGTATCCCTTGAAATCACTAAACAAACTACATGCATTAAACGTTCAAAATAAAATTATACAGGAAAACCTAACTCACTTTTGTAGGAATCACGGTTGCATTTAGCATATGCAACAAACCTTTTAAACCACTTGGTGGCCGAAGTGGATGAGTAGAGTCTCGTGAGGGTTTCTAGAGAACGTACCCACAAAGTTCATTTATTATACACGGTTTAGTAAAGTTTTGAACTTAATTAAGGTTTTTAGCAAAGAGTTATGGCGTAACTACAAATTGAGTTATACAGGAAAACCTTCAAAATAAAATTATACAGGAAAACCTAACTCGCTTTCGTAGGATTCACGGTTGCATTTAGCATATGCAACAAGCCTTTTAAACCACTTGGTGGCCAAAGTAGACGAGTGAAGTTTCGTTAGGGTTTCTAGAGAACGTACCCACAAAGTTCATTAAATTATACACGGTTTTGTAAAAGTTTCAAACTTAATTAAGGTTTTCAAGAAGGAGTTACGTCGTAACTACGAATTTAGTTACGCCGTAACCATGTGGAAAAATAATTTTGAATTTTTTGTTATAACTAGTTACGGCGTAACCATAGAGAGGGTTATGCCATAACTACATTTGTTATGGCGTAACTGAAGTGGTTACGCCCAAACAAAAACATTTTTACCACCTGAATATAAGTTGATGTGACCTCAAATTCCATTTCCTTGCTGTGAGAACCTGTAAAACTAAGTAAGAAACATACAAACCAACTAATATGCATAAATTAAATGAATCCTATTACTCAGTTGATGTCTCTTAACAAGCTCTTTTGTTTATTAATCGAGTCTTTAAGTTAGACTTAGTTGTGCTCTGCGTTTTTGCAAAGTAAAGAGATTCTCTTACAGCATTGACATCTCCTCCGTAATATTTCTTTAATATGTGGCTATTAACTTTGAAACTAACTCCATTCTTGCCACATACCTCCACCATTCAATAAGGAAATGCCTTGCTAACAGTTTATGGCCCATACGATCTTGTTTTTATTTTCCTAGGAATAGTTTTAACCTTGAATTAAAAGCTAGAACTTCTTCTTCTTCATGAAACTCTTTATCCATAATCTTGGCATCTTGTCATCACTTTTTCCTTTCTTTGTATGCCTATGAGTACTCGTAGGCTTCATTTCTCAATTCTGCTAATTTGTTTAATTGTAAGTACCTATGTTTTCTTGCGGCATCTAAATCGAGATTTACGTTCTTTAAAGCCCAATATGCTTTATGCTCCATATCAATCGGAAGGTGGCATGCTTTTCCATATACAATCCTAAATGGATTACTTCCTATAGGTGACTTATAAGCGATCTTAAATGCCCAAAGTGCATCATCGAGTTTATCCGCCCATTCCTTTCTATTTCCATTCATAGTTCTTTCCAAGATGCATTTAATGGCACGGTTAGTGTTTTCGGTTTGACCACTTGTTTATGGGTGATAAGGGGTAGCAAGCATATGGGTCACTTCATATTTCTTCAATGTTTTCTCAAGAAGACAATTACAAAAGTGTGTCCCTTGATCACTTATTAGTGCTTTTGGGACCCCGAATCTTGAAAACAATTTTTGAAGGAATTTAACTACTACTCGAGCATCGTTAGTTGTTAATGCTTCAGCCTCAACCATTTTGAAATATAATCGACTACTATAAGAATGTAGTTGTTATTTCATGTAGACAGAAAAGATCTCATGAAATCAATACCCCAAATATCGAAGACTTCGCTTACAAAAATGTTACTTAAGGGCATTTGATTACGAGAAGATATGTTACCGACCATCTGAAATGCATCACATTCGCAAACATATCTCGTAGCATCCTTAAAAATAGTTGGCCAATAAAATCCTGACTCAAATACTTTTCTGGCAGTAATGTCGGCTCCATAATGTCATCCAGCTAGTCCCATATGACAAATTTTCTATAATTTCCCGCAATTCCTTACCGAATATACATCTCCTTATGATTTTGTTAGGACATGATTTGAATAAGTAAGGATCACCCCATATGTAATGTTTAAAGTCTGACAATAATTGTTTTCTTAAATGATATGTCAAACCATGTGGCACGATCTTTGATACTAAGAAATTTGTGTAGTTTGCATACCACGGGTCCTTTTCAGCTTCCCTTACATGGATTGCCAAAAGATGTTTATCGGGGAAGGAGTCGCGTATTTCTTCTTCATTTAGTTTTTCTAATTCTTGATTTTCTAATATGGAAAAGTGATCAGCAGCAAGGTTTTCAGTCCCCTTTTTATTCTTAATCTCAATAGTAAATTCTTGAAGCAGCAAAACCCATCTTATAAGCCTTGCCTTTGCGTCTTGTTTTGTGAGAACCGTGATTTGAGTAGGTTAGTTTATACCTTTAGAAATGGCTAAGTGTCCATTTTGTATGTTTCTCGCGTGCTATGTGTTCATTATGTAGGTTGAAGTGGTTTACGTATGTGCATGATGTCATTTTAGAGGTAAATGATTATCTTATTTTGTGTGCATATGAGTTTGGTGTTAAGTATTCCATTTGTTCATGTGTGGTGATAATGGAAATGAAAGACGTGTTGCATGCATTGCTACGTCAATTCTTAGTTTTTAAGAGTTAAGCATTTATGAGAAGTGTAAGTTATTGGAAAGGAAGCATGTGAGTGAAATATGGAAGTTTGCAGCAAACTTTCCATAAATAGAAAGTGAAATGTAAAATGAAAATTTTATTTTTAGAAAGTTTAGTAAGTAGCGTTTATGTAAAAAGGTTTACCCAAATTAGCTTAGGTTTTTATATAAACTTAATGTAATGAAGTAAATTAGTTAATTAATAAATTAATAAAAAATATATAAAAATATAATTATAAGGGGGTGGCCGATCGGTTTTGTTGGGTTTTAGGGGTTTAAGAGTCAAATTGTAAATATAGGGGGATAAAAATACATTAAGATAAGTATTAACAAAACCTAGCTCATAATTTTGTTCTCCTTTTCCCATCTTTCTTGTGTGCGTACGAACTCAGCCCCTAAAACCCTAAGAAGAATCGATATTCATTGCTAGATCCAAGAGTCAATCAAGAGTGTTGTTTAGGTGCTAATCATTGAGGTAAGTGTGTTCATCCTAGTTTAAATAATGCATGCATGTAACACTTATGATGGTGGATTCTAGGGTTTCATAAAATACAAAATATTATCGATGTTTAATGATACTAGGGTGATTAGGGCTTGATTAGGGTCATGTTTATGCAATTGGTTAGGTTAGATTTGCGTTAAAAATTGATTTAGGGTTGAGCAGAATTTTGGGTCATGTTCAACGGATTGACGCGCATTAGTAATAAAAAATGTATTGATATGTTTCTTGAGTCTACGAATAAGCCAAAAGAGTCTACTTTCCATAAAATCCGGCCTCAAAGGTTTTTAAGGTCAGGAAGTCATTCAAATAATGTTTGCAACAAAAGTGGTCAAAATAGTAAATACGGGTCCAGATTAGGTCATGTTTGTGAGGGTGAAACCCTAACTTAATAAGTGGAATTAAGCTTATCCCTTCTACAGTAGTTAAGTTGCATATGTATATTGATAATCCTGTGAAAATTAGCCTCTGAAAGCATGTCTAAGTATGGTAGTTAGAGTGATATATTTTGGTGTGCAATCAAATCCGAATTAGGACAGTTTTGAAGTTTGATTTTATTTGAGTTAGTTACACATGTAAGTAATACTTAGGAATCACAACGTAGTTAATATACTCATAAATGAACATGGGTGATTTTTGGTATAAATTATGAAGGTCGTTAAGTAAGGGTTTTGAGTACATAAAGAGATACTAAAATTCTGCAATTCTGATTTAATTATAAGTAGATAGTGTAAAGTGTTAATGAGATGGTTAAGGTGAGGCATGGTGTCGGGGTGACCCATGATGGTTAGGTAAACCCTTAGACATCCATCATATGTGTGTTACATGGACTA
The DNA here is from genome assembly GCA_026074375.1 of Tanacetum coccineum. NCBI lineage: Eukaryota > Viridiplantae > Streptophyta > Magnoliopsida > Asterales > Asteraceae > Tanacetum > Tanacetum coccineum. The sequence goes on from BQNB010018307.1 coordinate 67,204, forward strand.
GAGCTTTTAGCTTGGTCGCGTGTAACCGTGTTTATTTATTTGTATAGTTGCGTGTTGAGATTTGGAAGCAGCGTTTGAGTATTCAGGTGAGTTTCATAGTCCCTTTTTTCACATTGCTTTTAAATTGGGATGGAAATGATGCAAATGGATTTGAAATGTTCTAATTACTGTGATTATGTGTCTTTAGTTTGAAAGTGTATGGACTTTACTTGGCTATTTCCGTTCCCATGTTCGTGTTGGTTGCATTTGCATGCTAGCTTGTATGATAGTGAAGTAATTGTCCTGCCATGTTTGCATTAATCACATTAATTGTTTATAAGCTTTGATTTTTGTGTCTTAAACCTATGACTCTTACCAACCTTTGTGTTGACGTTTTAAGCATCATTTTTAGGTAACCATCTCGAGGATGTTGATGTTAGGAAGAGTGGCTAGTGAGACCGTAGGCTTGCATGCGGAGTCATTCTCCTAGAGATTTTATTTATATCATTTGAATTGTTTGATAATTGGTTGTTATTTGATTGTTTAGACTTTTGGAGTATGTTTCCTTATGGTATAACTTTTCTATCGTAATGCAAGACTCCTTTATCTTGTGTTAGATATTGTCATGACACATTGTGTCTTATTGGTTTATCTATTTCATTTAGTTCTCTCTATTGTTGACACCATTGTGTTATGATGATATCCATGATGTTACGCCTCGTATTTCTGCCTAGGAAGGGTGTGACAGATTGGTATTAGAGCCTTTAGTTATAGAGAAATAGGTGGTTGAGCCTAAACTATAATCTAGGAGTCCTTCATGTAGATGCATTTAGAGCTTAAGTGTTTAATGCTATAACTGCTATGCTTCCCCTCTATTTTTGCATAGCTTATATATCTCGTATTTTGCTAAGTTGTCATTTTAGTTATTTTGCCTACCATTATTTGATACGATATGTATTAATTTCTGAGTATTTTAGCTATGTTTTTCCCCCACCCGTAAGAAGTCTCGCTGGGGAACCGTTTTCCCAACTGGACTTAAGTGTATGAGGAGCCTCTTGTGGAATCAAATGAGATAGAGTAGTTGATCGCTTGTTGGATAGTCGTAGTAGGTCTGGACCCGCTGAGTCGGGTGACTCTTGTGAAGGTAAAGTCAAACCCATGCGAGGCCCAGCATAGGTTCTTTTACCTCGTCATGTTGTTATTGATTAATTCTTTCGAATATCTGGTATTTTGGAGGCGCTACGAGACTTTCATTCCTTTATGTCATTTTCGACTTTATCTTTATATAAGTAAGTAGTTATTTGTTGGAGCATCCTTTATGTG